>CABFNO020001563.1:633614-759017 GCA_902006505.2 Clonostachys byssicola
ACCAATTGGCACAGGGGCGGGCTTAGGACGAGGTTTACGATCACTAGAGCCACGGGCTTCAAGCTCAACATCCTCAAGGTCTCGTCCCTTCTTGCCAAGTACCCCAGAATGGTGGCCACCAATTGGCACAGGGGCGGGCTTAGGACGAGGTTTACGATCACTAGAGCCACGGGCTTCAAGCTCAACGTCCTCAAGATCTCGTCCCTTCTTACCAAGTACCCCAGAATGGTGGCCACCAATTGGCACAGGGGCGGGCTTGGGACGAGGTTTGCGATCACTGGAACCGCGGGCTTCAATATCTCGTGGCCTCTTAGGACCATTTTGTCCACCCCAGCTGCCACGGGTACCTCCGGGAATAGCCCTAATAGGTGAGCGAGTCTCAAGATCAAAATCTTCAAGGTCTCGTACAATCCTCTTAGGGGGGCGGATAGGGCCCGGGGCAGGGCGGCCACCACCTGGCACAGGGGGTCGGCGGGCTTCAATATCTCGTGGCCTCCTAAGACCATTCTGTCCACCCCAGCTGCCACGGGTGCCTCCGGGAATAGCCCTAATAGGTGAGCGAGTCTCAAGATCAGACTCTTCGAGATCTCGTCGATGCTTCTTAGGGCCGTGGCTTGGGGCGTGCCCGGGACGTTCCCCACGAGACTCAATGTCGAGATCACGCTCGTCCAACTCTTCGAAATCTCGCTCATCAAGCTCATCGAAATCGCGCTCCTCGATCTCCTCCTCATCGCGGGTATCAAGCTCCTCTTCCTCGTCCCTTAGGTGATGAATCGGCCCGCCGGCTGAGTGGCCAGGAGTTATAACCTTTGCCATGGGGCCCTTGTGGGCAGGGCTTCTCTCCATGAGAGTGAGATCGTTGGTGGCTTCATTGATGCCGAGCGCAAGACCTTGGTTGGCAAGGCCCAGCCAGAGAAGGGCAGCGAGGCTGAGTTGCTTAGCGGCGACCATTTTAAAGATTGGTTGAGAAAAAATGATGCTGAAAATTGGAATGAAGAGTGAAGAAATAATTCTGGTCGAAGAAGATTACAGATGAATGTGAAATCAAGTAATGGAAAAAAAAGAGTCAAAAGAAAAAACTCAAGGAAAATTAGAAGGCCAAAGCTTCTAAGTATGAATTTTTTGTTTGTTTGTGTGTTGATAATGAGAAAGGGCAAACTCAAGAGGGAGGAGAACTGGTGGTTTATATAGATATTTCCAGCTTTGGTCATTCATAGATTATAGCATCTTGCAGTTGGAGATTCTCTAAAATTAGCATGCTGCATATCATTGAGGCAAACAGACACTGGATAGTAATACAGTATGGCATCCAAACCTGCCTTAGCAGAAACGCCCCCGGGAGAACAGGTCGACGGAGGATTCAAAGGCAAGCTTCATGAATGGATGCACCTCCACTTCCCTCCACAAGACAACTCGTGGTTCAGCACTGCTCGTTGTCAATGCCCCATGGGAGGTAGTGTGATCAATTGCCAAATCCCCTCTAGCTGCTGTTCATGATAAGATGCTTGTAATTACCTAGGATGTCACTGCCGGTATTACTTCCACTACCAGGTAGTACTTGGATCAGAATCCTGCCACGGGTCAATAGCCGAAACAGTCCCGCGCGCGGGGTGCTTAGACTCCTTCGGCCTGGCAGTTCACCCCAGTCCACTCAAAACATGGCTTGACTGGATATGTATCTCGCCCCTGACAATAGATCTAAGGGGAGGCTTACAAACTTCCATAGGGCTGCGCTTTATTAATATCTTGACACGTTTGATGCGTCAATGCTCGATAACTCAGCCACCCATCGATTCCTGAGGAGCCCCTGGAGAGTAACCACTCGAAGAGGGCAGTTCCGGCACGAATACAATGTCAAATATCGGTTTTCTTGGATAAATTCCGATCTTCAACAACCTTGATTGCAATGGAGCTTTCAAAAGATACACGTTAAACTAGCTACATATTTTAATGCTCTGTTTAGACTCCAACATATAGCTTCCTAACTTGTTAATATCTTAAGGCGAGATGTAGTAATTTTCCATATGAAGCATGCGCGTTGGCGAGCGGCCCGTGTTGAAATGAGCCCATGCTAGTTCTCCGACTCTTGCGGAAAAGACCATGCTGTTACAAAAATACGACCGGATTATTACCTTGTACACAAGTGGCTTCACAAAACAGTCTTGCGCTTCATTCTGTGGAAATCCTGTAGGAATGAAAGTCGCCCATGATCTGTACTGGTGTGCTCATGGATCATGTGGGTATCTTCCACGCAATGTCGTATCGTCATCTTAGCAAGATATGTTGATATCATCTCTCCCCTGGAAATAATGCCATAACATTTGTAACCCGCCACATAACCCGACCCGCGCGCGCAAAGTGGAGCTTAGCTGATGCTCAAGCCTCATTCTTGACTCGAGTTCCTTCTGTTCTGGTAGGATCAAACCCCATTATTGACTCGAAATCCTTCTGTTAGGATCAAGCTAACCGCCGATCAGGTCTCGACATCCATAGGATGGTACATAGTATCATCATCAATGGGGTTACTCTATCATCTTACAGACCCATGAAACTAAAGCGCATTTACGCCAATGCCACGGATATGGGGTGGGCCAGTTTAGAATGATCATGATCACCACTTTTTTGAGAGCATCTTCCGGTGATTGTTGTTGAGGAGTCACATATTGAATAGTGGAATTGAAAATAGAAAAGCATACATTAATGAATCCAAAACATGACCCTGTCAACAGACTTGGGATAACTGGTCATGCTTATGATGTCCCATCAAAATTGGGCATATCCGGTTCTTATTGAAATACAACGCCTATTTGATCACCAGAATTAAGAGCCCGTAGTTTACAGAAATGCATATCCTCAGATCTCCTCTTGGCTAACACCTTGTCCGCTTGATACAGACCAACAAATATTGTCGAACCGTGCTGTCATGGCACCAAGGGAGACCGAGGACAGACAATCTCGTCACTCCTCTAGGGTATTCCACCTGTTCTCAGCTCATGTTCATACAGGGGATCATCGATTGCCGAGTTGCCAAGTACGTCTGCCGCGCGTGTCCGGCTAAATCAAGTCGATCCGAATCGGGAAGAGGCCGATTCCAGCTCAGTCTTGTGCCGAAACTCGCCCCCTGCGCATCTCGCTAATTCTCTATCCCTGCCATCCTTAGAAACATGAACAATACTACTCCGTAACATGGGCCACGATCCTGGCTGCGGACAAATGTGGATCACCAGTCAGAACCATAAAACAGGGAAGAGAACGGTTTGTCACTATCAAAACTGCGTGTCAGTTATTAGATGCATAGAATACCAAACTGCATCATTTAAAGGTAAAGGATTTAGAAGGAAGGAGACCAGCATCCCTGATACTGCTTTCGTCTTGATGTTACACCTTTCAAGGACGGATATGGGTCTTCCTAAGCAGGGGCAACTACGACGGAGAAATCTTAGACAAGTCCCTACAAAGGAAATGCTTCGTAATCGTATCGATACTTTGATGGTATAGTAGATTAGATTGTTGTTAGATCAAAATTATGCCTCCAAATCAATGACAAACTTCCCAATCCCTCCCTTCCCACTCGCAATCTCCAGGCACCCTTCACGAATGGCTTTGATGTCTTCAAATTTGGCAACCTTTCCTACCACTGGCTTGATCAAGCCTTGCTCAACCCAGCCACGCAGCCTTGTGAGATCTTCCGCGCTCGGCTGTACAAAAACATGAAGATATTTCACGCTCCATCTTGATGCCCTAAACTGAACAACAGTGCCATACGTGCCCAAGATCAGTCGCGGGATCAGAGGCAGGTTAGGGAGTCGCTGTTTAACGCTCTCCCCGAAAGGGACTCCGTTGATCGTCAGAATCAAGCCGTTCTTCTTCATCAAATGCAGGCTGGGCATTGCTTGCCCGGTAATATCGAACATGAAATCAACGGAGCCTGCCGGAATGACCTTGGCGGGATCTTCTTTGGTGTAGTCCACAATCTGGTCGGCCACTCCCTCGCCAATAAGCCCATCTATCTTGGCTATCTTGCCTGTTGAGAGAGTAGTGATGACCTTGCCGGCCTTGAATATTCTCTTAGCGAGCTGCAGAGCGGCACTCCCTACTCCAGATAGCCCTGCGGGGATGTAGAGAGTTTTGCCCTCGAGGCCCCCCTCTATGATGTCATTGGCCTTGTCGAGGACCTGAAGGGCAGTGAGAGAAACCAATGGCATCGACGCGGATTCAAGATGCGACAATGAGCTTGGTGTATGCGCCGTGGCGACCGCTGGAGAGATGACATATTCCGATGCTGTGCCGCGGTACTGTTCGGGAACTCTGGCCCATACTTCGTCTCCCTGTTTGACATCTGAAGACACTTCGGAGCCGGTGGCAACTACAGTGCCACAAACATCGTATCCGATCTTGAATGGTAGACTTCGTGATCCAGGTGAGAAAATGAACCCACGTGTAGGAAGCATTGAAGGGCTTACCTGCCAGGGATGTAACCCTTGCCCAGCCCGTTGGCGACATGGAGGTCAATTGGATTGATAGAAGCGGCTTTGACCTTGATCAAAACATCATCCGGATTTTTTACCTCTGGCTGGGGTAAATCAAGGATCTCAAAGCCATCGGGCTTTCCATACTGCTTGGTAGCAAGAGAGCGCATATCTGTAGTAAATGTGTTTTTGACGATACCTTCGCTTGATACTTGCAGGAAAGGGAGTTGTGGAAATCAGGAAGATAGAAGCTTTTCAATTGAGACCGCAAGCGTCCAGTCGGGATTCCAGGCCATTCTATCGGGATTAGCAGATCAACTTTGTAGCCACCGGCCAAAAGCAGGAATGCAACTGTAATTAGGCCTCGGCAGTTTTTCCTCCAGTCCATTATTAATAAGTCCGGCTGGAATGGACGGAGTTCAACCCCGGGCTCTACCATTTCCAGCTAGTCCCGGGGAGCAGTTTCGCCGGCGGCTCGTCTATTAACCCATTCCTCAGAGCCTCAATCAATTCAAGCATAAATGGCATTTAGAAACACAAATTAAAACAGAAGTTTTGTTCGAGGGCCTTTCAATTCTTAATAAGTCAAACGGTATCCCAGAATTGAACCCTTTCGAGCTCAATCGGGAGAGAAATCGTATATAAAGCCTACTGCCAGCGAGGTTTAGATAAGAACATATAGAGCTAGTTAGCGCCAAAGAAAGTAGATGTAACAGCACGAGAATGAAATTTAAAGACGTGTGAAAGATAAATAAAAGGTGGTATAGTATTTATCAACCAAGAAATCTATTAAGATAATATCCATAAAAGTCTCTCCTCACTGCTATCCAAGGTGAACAATTCAGATCATCCATCGTTTCTGTTTGCGCCATACGGCTCGAGTGGAATGATTGATTGATACCCCCTCTTAGTGCTAGGCATCCGAGTTTCAACTTGCTCTTTCTCGTAAAGCCTCAAACCCTTCTCCCCATCACTCTTCATTTCGAACGCCTTGCCGTCCGCCTCATCTTCCATTTCGACCATGGTGTTAAGATTGTCAGGGAAAGATTCAGCGAAGCCGTGATAAAGCAATGGGAGAAGACTGCTCTTCCAGATCTCGTCGTTCCAGGTCATGTATATCGTCACCAGGAAGAAAAGAATGCTCAAAACCAGCACGACGAACGGGTATATCAGATATAGTTTCTTGATGACGTAAATTTCCTCTCTCCTGTGAATGTAACCGGGAGCCGTCTCGTCGGACTTCGCGCGGATGGCAGCGGAGGTGTATAGAGCAACGTTCTTAACGTAGCTCTTGAGCGTTGTTTGGAGAGCAAGGGTATTGAGGTTCTTGTCAGCTTTTTTGTTCCAGCTGTCGCGGAAAACGCGGGTCGCCATTTCATCATAGGTTAGCTTTCCGGAGTTGGGATTCCTCAGGATAGTTCTGTTGAAACACGAGCTCATGCTGGTGCTCAGCCCCTGTGTTGCATTGTTCATGACCTCGAACACAGATGATGAAACATTCCATTTAATTGAAGAGCCCTCATGTTCAACAGGCAGCTCAGGAAGGAATTTTGTGTTTTCCTGCCAAAGCGTTCCATTGTAAATGGCTTTCTTAAAACTCTGGATTTTCCAGTAAAGCGCACACTCCGCATGCTCGACATAGTCCTCGCCTTTCTCTCGCGGCCTTCCAGTTGCCCGTACATGGATAATAAGAGGATCCTCTCTCCGAGGCAAGCTAGATTTCTCAGGCCTAGTCATGCTAGCTGTCATGTTGAGCTCGTAGTCCTTGTCTAGGTCGAGCAATCGAATAGGCTTTGTTGCGCACTCATAGTCGATTGCGAGGTTGCTGATATTTCTCCATGAACAAGATACCCTATTCTTCTCCGGGCATTTGAGAGGCGTAGGGAACACTTTCTCCATCACAGAATCGTCTTTTTCGAATTGAAGTGTCGCATAATGGCCCCACCCATTGACGATGGCTGACTCAATGTTTGCTGGAGCAGTCAACGCATCTTGATTCCCGTTGGAGTGAACTAGTTTGTACACCTTGGCGACGTTGATATGTGCACCTTTGACTGGATCCTTTGCTCTGGTTTCCTGCTTGACGGCATTCTGGGTCAGGGGTCCAACCAAAAACGCTGCAATGGTGATGATGCACCCTATCGATGACCAGTTCAAAAAGTCACGAGAAATCAGCAGTGTCAGAGACCCAAATATACCTCGAGAGGCATCGTCGAGGGCCTGAAGGAACCCAATGCGCCGGCCGGCGGTAGAATGCTGCGTATAATACCATCTCAGCTGGTTGATGGCTGCCGCGACGAAGAAAAGAATGAGAGCCCTCAGCATAGTCGCAAATAAGGAAACTGACGATTGAAGAGTGCTTAGAATCCCAAGGGACCATTGCTTCGGCCACTCTTTAGTCGGTTTTTCGTGCCAGTAATGCAAATGTGAGATCAGAGCCAGGTAGGTCGCTATGGCCCCAGCCATAGCCAGAAGCTCAATAGTCCACCAATTCAGAGCATATTTCCGTAAACTTGTGCATGTTCTAAATATGGAAGCTGCCGTAGACTCCCAAAGTTTAAAGGCCATATCGAAGCCGAAGGCAGCAGTCGCTCGAGCAAAGGTAATGACAGAAAGAGGCGAGCAAGGGCCACATAAACAAGAAAGCAAGGGCACAAAAGCTGATAGCAACACTACTGTATTAGCTCCAGGATGCTCCTATTTAATCGCTCAGAGAGCGTACTACTGTTATTCCAATGGCCACCGGACTCATCGAGAATATTATAAAGTAATTCGTCTATATGGAGCCGCAGCCTCAGAAAACAATGCAAGCCTTGGCACCTGCTCGATTCGGACTTTTAACCGGCTTATCATGGTATGAGGCCCAGTCGTGGTGCCCTGAAAACGCTCGTGGTTGGATACATGGTCCGGCGCTTCTGCATGTCAGCGCTCCTCCTTCTCAACCCTACTCACAGCTGGATGATCAATATAATGTGTTCGGCGAAATATTTTCCTTGGTGAACAACAACCCGCATCTACATCTACGGACCTTGAGTGTTTGAACCAGAAATCAACTTTCCATAGGCAACCTCTGTATAGGCAATCTGAGCATTAAGTTATTGCCGGATATGTAGCATCAGGGCAGCGTCGCACGGAGCAATATATCCGGGGTGGCGACAATGACCACGAGGCTGGGATGAGGCCATGGGGGAGAATATGACGAGAAAGATCTGCCTCGTGAGGCAACGAGGTGGTTCGCTCTGGTCACGCTTGTCACGCAACCAACGATTTCTCACTGGCACCATTCCCTATGAAGGATTCAATGCTGCCCCAGTCTATAGACAAGAATAGAACTAAACTAATAAGCTCAGACGTGTACAATCGCCACCACGGAAGCGGCGCGGGCCTAAACTAGGGCTGAGATTGATTAGCAATCCACTGGCGGACAACACCCACCCGAGTGACTGGGTCACCGGGTGTTTGATGTCGTTCATGGTCAGAGTCTGCAACATTGCGGCCTAATCAAAATCCCGAGATCATCCGATATGACTACGACCGAGTGTGAGTGTAGTAAAATGGAACAGCCTAACTCGTTGATTGATGGAAATTGAGCGTCTGAGGTACGTTGACGTGACATTGTTGAGGAAAAAGGGAGACTACATTAACTCCAATAAGCCATAGCAGTAAATAAACTGGGCAGTTATGTCCACCCCTGTTGTAGATATATCTCATCTTATACAACAAGCTTACCTTTGATCGCTCCAATCAGTTCTAACAATCCGAAGATATCTTTGAGAGATAGGCATTATTGATCCATTTTCCTCTTCAATCCATCACCTGTGTTATCCTCACTGGTGGTGCGATACGGATGAGAGCTAGATGAAAGTGCCTTATCTTGTCATTATTTTGATTGGTAGAAGTAAAATCGTGAATTCAACATGACGAAGAGATTTCCCTGTGGTCTCAAGTATGGCTTTAAGAGTGCTGACCCAAAAAACCTTACCTTTGTAAGTCCAGCATGCCTATCATACCTTGCGAATATCAACTAGAAACGACAGCCTCCTATTAGAAGAATAATCTCATCAACAAAAAAGTGTGAGTGTGACAATTGCACCAACACATCATAAGCAAACCGACATATCAGCAAAATATCGTCTTAGCTTCTCGTGCTCAGTCCCTTTAACTTGTTGACCAATCCCATTCTTCCTGTGCAGACAGCTTGATCAGTTCTTTGGTTATTGGATGATAAAAAATCGCAGATATTAGGCTACAAATTACTTCCAAAGAAATTATTATCCATATAGCTCGGCCACACTGAGATACGACTCAGAATGAACCCAGATATACGGAATTGAATAACTAATATTATTCCTAGTTACATAATCCACACTCTCATAGCCTCCTATCCTCCTCAAATTTCTATCCTCCTCGAATTACACCTTCACATCTCAAGCACGGAAGGGCATGGACCTCACAGCCGAGAACTCGGCGTTGGTGCACGGAGCGCCCTCCTCACAAGCAGAGTACAGGCTCAGCCAGCCACCGCCACCGCAGTACTGGGAGGCATCACCGGCGCACGCCATGTTGCAGCCGGCCAAGCTAGAGAGGGTGGTTCCGGGCTGGCGAGTGGGCAGGTACGAGTTGGCACACCAGCACTCGCGGCTATACTCACTGCCAGCGTACTTGTAGCCGAGGGACTTGCAGTAGTTGACGCAGACCTCGTTGGTGAGGGCGTCGGAGGCGTAGAGGGAGGCAGGGAGGGTGCGCTCAGTGGTGTTATCGTTGGCGTTGCCCTCCTCGGGCGCGCAGCCGACGAATGCGTAGCCCTCGGCCGTCACGTCGGCGAAGAGGCCAGGGGTGACGGTAGGACCGGGAGGGATGGAGCTGGTGGGGGTTGGGGTAGGCTGGGGAGGAGGCTCGCTGCGATCAACTGCGAGAGTAATGGGGATACAGGGTCTGTTTGGGTCGTAGGCTAAGTTCACGAGTAAGCATGGGTTCGGTGAACTGTTGATGGGGTGGTGAGCTTACCAGTGTTGCCGGGTGGCGAGTAACGGAACTCGTAGCTGTCGGTGAAGGCTCCGGTGCGGACACAGACGTTGCCGCCGGCCTCATCACCTTCGCGGCCGAGGAATTGGAGCTCAACTTGGACCTCATCAGTGACGGGGTGGCAACCATACACGGGCTGGAAGAGAGCCCTGGGATCACCACGCTCGGTCATGAAGATCTTGGTGGTGTTGTCAGAGATCAGATACTGTATTTGCCTGCGTTAGCATTGTCTCACGGACTCAAGTTCATTCGTTCATTCAATTGATCTACTCACCTCTCCGTTGATGACAGCATGGATAATGCCTTTGGAAATCACTCCGGCATTGAGAGTGAGGTCAAAGGCGTAGGCGCCAGTTGGGCTCAGGTACAAATGCTGGTCGCCTCCACCAGCCTCGAAGAGGTTCCAGTACCGGCCATTGACGGCAGGGAAATCTCCGTTCTGAACTCGGATCCCGAACCCATCAGAAATGGTGTTTGGGATAGGGTCAGTGGGGAGTTCGCATGCCTGGCTCAATGCGCCGGCGAGCAGGGACAGAAGAGCGTGTCGCTGCATGTTGGGGGATTCAAGAAGGAATTAAGATAGTTAAGAGTATTAAAGGAATTATAAGAGAGACTATAGGGCTTCACAAACAGGTGTGAAGGTGTGTGATGAGAAGAGAAAGTCCATCAACAAATTGTTCGAGTCGCAGCTCTTTATACTTTAGCCAAGGCTGTGTGTTGCGATGGATCAAGACAGCCTTCATGCAGAGATAAATTAAAAACTTAGAAGCCGCGCTCTAGACCTTGACCATGAGGCCTCTCTTCTCTCTCTATACCCGATTTGGAAATTGCAACATGTGAAGAAACCTCAGTATCTCTCTGGACTGTTGTATGCACACCGAGATACAGGAGCTGATAACGGCTTAAGGGGACGGGCTGAAAAAAAGATGCATCTCGAGCCTATTAACCAACCAATCAAGGGGCCTGGGGACCTGCGCTGCCACCCATATATGCAGCAATCGCTCCATGTTGGCGTGATACCGACAGAGAACGCCAAAGCCAGTTCCCTGAACAGGCTGAAAATCTAACCCGGCTGTTCTCGTATATGCTGGAACAGGGGGGGCAGACAGCACCTTGGCAACCTTAGTTCATGTAGGAGTGCCCAAAACCGTTGCAAATACGGGGATATTATCGGCTAAAAAAAAGGCAGAATAAGCTACATCCCGGCACTGTTGTACTGTAACGTGGGATAGTTCATCCAATATAAGGAACGGTGACAGGGGCAAATTTAATATCTCAGGGCACGGGCCTGGCCGGAATGCTACTCTCTGCAAACACTTGGCACAGATTGATGCGACTCTAAGGCACAGAGTCGTCTTCATTGGCCTCCTTCGTCTTCCTTCGCCCCCATCCGTTGCGTGGCTGAACGCCAAGAGCGCCTGTCCGGACGAATATTTGATTCACCGTACGGTGTAACCCCCCAAGCCAATAATGGCCACTATAGAGTTTGAAGGGACATAAAAGCGAGTGCCTGAGGGCTGGATCTCGGCCCGGCACGAGGAGTATGGACTCGGCCGATCTCGACAAGGTTTCCCTCCAGCGTTGTATCTGCTTACGGGAGGGTGTGCTCTGCCGTGGAACTTTTTTTCCGATGGTTTTTATCAAGAATTGAAGTAGGTAACATTATTCAGGCAGTCATGGGTCTTCAGCTGTGCAATCGTGTCTCATTCATCGAGGTAAAATATCACCCGAACCCATGCAAGCAACGCTCAATATATGCATTCCCAAATAACAACGGCCCAAAAACAGGCCACTTCCATCGAAGCCGGCGCCTACGGCTTCAACTCACGTGAAGGGGACCGAGCCATCCGCCATACCTGATACTCAGCCAGTCCACAGGGTTGGGCCGGGCATTGCGTAGCTGGTAATGGTGGTGTAGGGGTTCATGTAAATCCCGGGGTCCGTGTTTTTGTACAACGCAGTGCCGGCGACGCCGCTTGGGTTCTTTGTTCCTGAGCCAGTGACCTTGACGTTGAAGCACTGCGGGTAGTTCTGTGCCCCGTTCAGCGAACCGGCGCCGTGGAGAGCAATGATCTCATGCCTGAACACATAGTTTCCGGGCGCGAGCGATGCTGGAACCTTGGTGGTCCAGACGCTGCCGTTGTCAATCAGGACCTGGGATGCCCATTTCTGGGTAGAGTAGTTGACTTCAGAACGGAGCAATGATTAGCATGCAAAGTTCGGTAGTAGACATCAATCAGGTGTGTCAGACTCACTTCCAGATTCCTCAATCTTGACCCATTTCAGGGTGGACTTGTCAACTGACGTGCATTCTCCGCTGCACTTGGCTACATAGGTGAGGATTGGCCCGTACGGGTGAACCCATGGAGCTGGTGCCCAGGTGAAGGTCAACGTGCCACCAGCAGCAACGGTAGCGTAGAGGGTGCCGGGGCTGGCGTTCTTGTGGCAGTTGATATCCGAGCTCTGATAGGCATCTGGAGCAACGAAGCCACTGTCCAGGTTCTCAGTGTACCATGAAGCAATGTCCGGCACTGGCTGTCCGTTTACTTTTGCATAATAGTAGTCAAGGATGAAGCCTTGCTGAGATTTTCCGTCTGCAGTCCACTTGGTGACCATGCCGTGCGACATCACGGTTGAGACGAGGCCGCCCAGCCAGAGCGCACTCTGGAGGATAGAGGCAACCATTTTCGTGTCAGCTTTGGTCAGAGATACACTTGGTTTGTTTCACTCTCTTTCTCTCTTACAATTCATAACTTCGGTAGGAGACGGTAGAAATGCCAGGGAAACCTTCGAAATATATGAGTGATGCATCAAGATGTTTCGGAGGCTGACCAAACAGGCTATCGGTGTTGTGGTTCCGCGTCTCCGATTTGAAACACTTCACAATGCATTTGGATTGGTTTTCGCACCCACCTATCCGGAGAAACAGCAGGATCTCGCCCTCATTGGCGAATGAAAGAGCTGACGAGCCTTCGATGCATGAATAACCCCGGTCGAAAGTATCAAGAATAGGTGATGCGGACCATGAGCTGCCGGAGAATACCACCACTTGCTCCATCCGATTAGCGAGATGCCAACCCCGCTATATGTACCTACTACAGAGTTATACTATGGAAAAGGCAATGGTTTACGGGCTGTTATCCAGAGGCAATATAGATGAATGCATGCATTATCACGCTTGTCCGGTTGGTGATGGGTATTAAAGTACATATTCAATTTCGAGTAGTGTTCAATAGTAAGATGTTATTCACTCTAAGACATACTCCCTCGTGATACTTAAACCCCAGATCGTCCTGGAGGGAGAACCTTGCAGTGATACAAATATAAAACATGCAGCATTTCATGCTTGGCGCCAGAACGAACCCCTCCCCCGGAAACATTCCCAAAATAAACCACTCATTCATAACCAGTAGTTCGGATACCACAATCAACATATTGATAGACTCCTCGAGTTCTCTTGTGATAAACATAAACAAGATGCGCAAAATCAGTACAGGCTACTCTATTCGGCCTTGAGCTCTGTGGTCAGGACAGGCTACCTATCAATTTGAATGAATTAACCATAAAACACTGCTTGCTTTATTTGATCCGCAATCAACCGAATGTAACGCATAAGTAGTCAGAATATTACTGAGTAAAAGCGATTATTTGAGAGATACGCGACATCTCCAGCAAAGGCCGCAAGCAAAATCTACCTTCAATCCTCGACCCTCCATTCAATAGATATCTCAGTCTAAATCTCGTAGAACTTGCAGACGAACAGTAAGAAGCCAATAGATGGTATGTATTTCCTCGGTAAACTCGCCAGTGCCAGTAGAAAGCAGCAACTGGGAGCTATTTGTTTCTAAGGTTCGATTTAGATACAACTTAGACGCACTTTTATTCTGTTAAGAGACGACAACTTAGATCACATGACCATGGGCACTTGGCTCAGATCCGTGTCGCGGTCTTCAACGCTATAGATGACAGTGAGGGCATGGACAAATCAAACAGGAAGAAACAGAGCTTTTCTCATTCATGATTCATATCCAGTCAGCGTCGGGCCGTGAATCCCCATCCCTCGTGGGAGTGGGAAGCTCAGGGCCACGGCCACCAACCCTTCAAGACCGCCTCATCATACCACGCATTGAAGTTCTTCTCCCCCTCCTGTGCGCTATACTGATACACCTTCTGCCTCCTCTCACCCGATCCACAAGTCGCCTCCATCCTAAATACCAAATCCACGCTCAGCATCCCAATCTCAAAGTCGGTCAGCACTCTAAGCTCCCTCGCCGACACCCGTATTGTCCCCGTCCACTCCGGCCCATCCCCTCCGCTCCGACACCTATATACCCGCGCATGCCGAAACCCAAACTGCTGCTCATACTGCCGCAGCCCCTGGCCCCCTCCCTCCGGCACGACGTTTCCCTCGTCCCAGAAGAATCCCTCCGCCATGAGCCGCGGCAGGTCCCGCGTCGTGAACTCGAGGCACGCGAGCCATTCCCCCCTGTAGTACTCGGGCGCGGCCTCCCGCGGCGCAATGTCCATGAGGATGAGGGACGTGACGTCCGAACCCGGTGGCGGGGATTCCTCACCCGGCGACGGCCCGGGGATCTTGTCGTCCTTGGACTTGCCTCTCCTTCTCCGCATCGTCAGCGTGCTGAAGTCGTGGGAGAGCCGGCGCAGCTTATCCGTCGTCGTGGTCGAGGGTTCCGTGCCATCGATGGGCTGGTATGCGGGCGGGGGGGCCGACTCTCTCCGTTTGGCGTGCCGTGTCCGGGCTGGGAGGCAGAGGCCGGGCATCTTGCCTGTAGGTTGGATCAATGGTTAGCGATTTGTTTCTGCTCGGTATGACTTCAGCGCGTAGAACAGAGCGAGTAGTTGAGCCATGGTCTAGACGAAGAAGAGGGCCAAATCCCGACCGTATGTGGGAGAGACAAGCCGCAATCAGGATATACACACCTAGAAATCCAAAATCAAATCGCATGCTGTTGACGTCAAACTCCACTCGGGTACACCTCCACGTCACTGCTGTCCCACGAGAAACTGGGGGAATAATGAACGATGTCCATCCCCGAGATTAAGTAGCTGAAGAGCTTGCTCAGCTTCCGAGCCCCTAATCTAACAGCCGGAGCAGCTGAACTCGGCAAAGGGGCGGCGCTCCCTCGACCAAAGAAAACATGGTCGATGTCTCAGCTCAGTCCTGCGCTAGTCGTTGGCCTCCAGCCAGATACGACCCCTAATCAATGAGCCGAGAATAAGTTGAGACCTGCGGGGGTGTAGATTCGTGCTCAGTGGCCTTAGCGGTCGCTGCATTGCCGCGTAATTGTCTCACGAACACTTGTCGGCAGTCGATCATCCGCAGGCAGGCAAACCAACGTCTTTGCTGGAGGTATCACGGTGGGCAGGTAGCTCATTACTAGGTGTCTAGTTCCGTTCGTGTCACTAGTGGCTATTGCAGAAGCTTGATATTCATTGTATTAAATAGGTGCTAGGCAGGTCGTGACAATTTATGCAAAAGATATATATACTCGTGAAATGCGTCCTCCGCAGTGAGAAAAATTAAAAACTCCTAATTGTGGTCAAGCGGCCAGCCGGAAAAATGCAAGAAAGGTGAGGAGAGGGTGCGCAATAGACAAGATGGTATACCTCTCGTCACCGTGACCGATTGGCCCGACGTAGCGTCAAACGCCTGTCCTCCATGATTTGCTGTCGCGTGACCACTGCCAATGCTGCTTTTGATGTCGTGTCGTTCTGCCCCTGGAAGCATTCTAGAAGATGGTTGTTCTAGGCTCTATTTACTTGGTCTCTCTATGTGCATGTCGTAATGTGGTGTTGCTAGGAAAGAAGGGGAACGATCCTGGTCGCTCGTCTCTCCTTTGTTCAACTCCAGCCAAAGGGCGCAGCTGCGGTCAATCCCTGATTGACCAAGCTTCCGCCTGATATTGTACCGTGGGTGTGGATTCAAGATCGAGGGCCATCAACCCCGGATGGTGCTTCTTTACTCCTTCTTGGGCTTCTTGATGGGGTTGCCCTTCTCGTCGACCAGGCCCTTCTCGCGCATGACCTTAATTGCTTCGTTGATGGGGTCGAGCTCGGGTCGGGGGGCACGGTGAGAGTCAAAGTAGTTGTCAGCCCAGGTGAAGTACTGGCCGTAGTTGCAGGTGAAGTACATGTGGTGGAGGGTGTGGTGAGCGGGGGAGTTGATGATGTCCTCGAGCCAGTGACCAGTAATCATGTCGCCATCGTGGATGAGGATGGTCCAGAGCTGGACAACAACGAAGAGGAACATGTAGAGGTGCTTTTGCATGGGGCAGACGTAGACGAAGACGCTGTAGGGGAAGGCGTGTTAGAGGCATTGAACATCTAGGATCGAACAAGGGCGTCCATTGGGAAGCTTACTGGTATGGGAGAGACTGGGCCCATCCGTCAAGAGGGTGGAAAGCAAATGATGCCCATGGGGTAGGAACTGAGGGAGCGCGACGGTTAGATCTCTGACGACAATGGCCTCCTCTCGAGGACAGTGGCAGGGAGTACTTACTGATCCACTTGTGGTGAGGCTTGTGGATGTATTTGTAGATGCTGGGGTGGTGCTCGAGCCGGTGAATCCAGTAGATGCCCAAGTCATTGAACATCATGTAGATGAGGGTCGAGACAATGAGCCATGGCCAGCCATAGTCATCGATATTGCTGTATAGCAGGCTGTGGCCGCGGACCTCGCCGAGGAAGAAGGGCAGGGTGAGGACGTCAATGACGGGAATGGCGATAAAGGAGGAGATGATCTCCTGTCGGATCTGGTTCTTGAGGAATCGCGGGTGGTATTCGAGGCGGCGGTCGTAGATAAGGTAGTAGGAGAAGGCTGAGAAGAGGGTGTAGAGGAAAGCTGCGCCGAAACCGGCAATGATCAAGCACGAAGAGATCTGTCGGTAGAGGTGATCGCGGCCCCAGGCTGAAGCAAACTCGGCCTCGGAGTAGAAGAAGGAGTCGGGGTCAATGTGGGAGGAGACGTAGGTCGCATTGGAGTATTCTGAGGAAGCGAGGGGAGTCGTTCTGGGGAGGACGTAGGCGTAGGCCTTGTCGAGCACCAAGGGGTCGAGGATCTCGAGGAGGGCGTCCATGGCGGCTGGCGAACGCGGCTTGACCTGGACGGCCAAGAGAATCGAGGATCGAGTATCGGCGCGTAGGATGAGGCAGGAGAGAGAGGCGAGCTCAGGGCAATCGAGGGAGACGCCGAGCCTGACAATTGACGCTGTCTGATCAAGAGACACGCGGACTGGAAGCAGGAAGGTTTGGACGGCACACTACGTTAGCATGTCGAATCGAATACGAGGGATAAAAGATAGTGGCGCCGGCCGTTTTTTTATTTTGTGATTGCGAAATTTGGTTTTTGGGGGAGGGGCCGCTGCCGGGATGTTCGCCCAGGCACCTCCCACTGCCATTGAAGGCTCCAGGTCCCTCCTGCAGGCAATGACTGACTGCCCTGCACGTACCACCGGGAACACTGAAGCCGGACGCTGCGGCTCGTCAATCGCTCGCCAATTGCGCCCTCCATCACCGTACTCGTACCGGCGGCTGGTTCACTGGCCAGAGCTTGGGGCCTCGCTGTGGAGCCCTGCTGGAACCCTGCCGCAACCCTGCTGAAGGCTGCCATCGAACGCACCAATTCGGCTCAGGGCCCTGACCGCCGTGTGCCGCAGGGCCAATCAGCAGCCGTCCAGCGCTGCCCCTCCCTGGGCTAGCGAAATGCAGATGGAGCCCGCCTTGGGCCAAGATGATCTCAACATCGTACGAAGATTGATATCGAGCTTCCGGGCTCCGAGAGCAACCCGTCCGCCCATTGCACCGCGTGATCTTATCCATCTCAATCGATCGCGGGCGCAATCGGCCAGGCCAGGCCTTGCCTCATTCACAGATACAGATTGATGAGATTGGCGAGTACGAGACACCAGATTCCGATGTTTGGGAAATGCGTCTTGGTTTGTTTTGTTTGTCTAGCCCAGAGCTGCTACAGCAAATGACGGAGTATAGACCAAGTCTCGGAAATTAGCAAAAAAGAAGCATCTTATGTAATCAAGGGTTCGTTCCCGCCCCTACCACATCGCCGCCAGGAGAAAACATCACGTATCAGCTCCCTTGGCTGTCTATCTCATGCCGTCGCGTGCAGGTATATATACGGGACTCCAATCCAGGCATGGCACTTAATGCTCGCGCATGATAATTGACGCGTCCGCGCCGGAGACGTATATGGGACATGGATCGCAGCAGCAATCTGCACTCGGATCCAGGCACCGATCTCGAACACGAATACGACTCCCGAAATGGAGAGTGGGGTTGAGGGGTACCTGGTCCCTTTTTACCCATGCAGATCAAGGGGTAGCATCCTGGACTTTTGTCGCCTCGCTGAATTTCTCGACACCGAATTTCTCATTTCTCTTGCGGGCTTCCGATCTTTCCCAAGCGCTTGTTTTAAAGTCCCTGATAGAGGCGGGCTCTCCGGAATATTCCCTCGAGCCTTCTTTGGTTTTTCCTCCGTGCTTCTATCAACATTTAGATCACGTGCGCTAGCTCCAAACTGAGGCAAGCATGCAGCTCCCTTCAAAGCAATCAGCCAAGCGACGGAATAATCCACGAATCGTGTCTGTATCCGCTGGCGGTCCTCTTCTGCGACGGTAGGTTGCAATAGGCATCAACCGACTTTCCGTTCAAGGCGACCTGCCTCACCACCTCCCTTGGACGTGAATATGCACGTGAACCAATTGAATTTATCCACAGCCCTCATCCAGGTCGGTGTGGATGGCGGCGTGCGGTATGGTGCATGCACGCAGGATTTGTAAGAGGCAACCCAGGGCATGCAGATAGTGGTCTACATTTCTAGATAAGATGCAAGTTGGATGTAATCATAACGAACTCGCTCAACCGCGAGGGAGGGTATCCCAAAGCGGAAAAAGCGCTCCGATACTCCGAATCTTCAGCTACCCTAGACCTACTGGCATTCCGCAATGATAAGACTTCATTCACCCCGTAACTCCAACGAAAGCACTTAGTAATAATAGAGAGTGTTATGAAGGTTTTTATCTTCTTTGAAAACCTAGTTTCGTGTTTCTAGGCCAATGATGTGTTGATAAGTTAAGCTTAATGAGATTTACAACTTGAAAGAATCAAGCCATACAAGGGATGAATTTGTGTCCATTTGCCTCTATCGGTCCCTCACGTAAGCCCACGCAATTACGTCTAGGTACGGCAAAATCGGTTGAAAATTGAGATAGCCTAGCTCAGATCAACGTTGAAGAAAGAATTGATTTTCTAGTATCAGACTCCTGGATCTTGCTAGAAACAAGAGTTCCCCGTGTAAACCGAACCCTCCGTAGTCTGAGGCGCGGACGGTGATCTTAGCGTGTGGGGATAATCGGAAATTCGGAGAGAAGAGGCTTCTCCATCTCATCCCCTCTTTTTGCGTGTCAACCTGATCAAACATACCGCCCCGTTCCGCCTCGTCCCATCTCGTTCGATTCCATATCAGCTCATTCCGAGTCGACTGGATGAACCCACCCGGATGCCGCCAAAACGGTTATCAAACCGCCGGTCCTGGTACGCTTCTCCTCTCATCTCCGTTCCTGTCCATGTGCTGCAAACCCCGGCCTTGGCTGGATTGCTGGGTTGTTGTGGGTGTTACTAACGCGAGTTGCATGAGGATAGTGCCCCCTGCCGTCGTCTACATATCAAATGTATGTCCCACTAAATTAAGTAACCATAGACATACTCTTATAGCAATCTAACACAAGTGATGAAGGTGATGGCGAGAAGCCCTCTTGCTCTCCATGCCAGCGATCCGGCCGCGAGTGTAACCAAGTAGCATATCCTTTCACCTTCCGTGATGGACATAAAAAATCCGCCTCTGTTCTTGCATCGACACCAAAGCCTCAGAAGGAACCTGGGCCAACAAGTAAAGGCGATTTAGGGACAAGTCCTATCGACTCCGAAACCCTATTGGCAAGACCGCCTGGTCGACCCTGTAAGCTCACCTGGTTTTTGTCCCATCGTCCCTCGTCATTTGTTGACTAATGGAAATATTGGCAGTTCTCTTCATACACTCAACAGTGGACATAGCCCAGGAAGACTCAGATGACCACAGACAACAAGATGCTTCCGTGTCCCCAGTCCCCCCTCCGTTACATAGCCCTGGCTCAGCAGATGATGCTGGTGGTTTGATATCGCCAGGCTCAATCTCTCTGAGCGAACCTTCTCAAGCTAGGCTATCTCCAGATTCCTTGCCGCGACTATGGCCTTTACGCGACAGAAGTGAGGGAATGTTGATATGCTATTTCCAAAACGAGCTGTCTACATGGGTACGTAAAACCCGACACAGAATCCAACTTCGTTTGGTCCCTTTTGAATTGCCTTGTTGCTCACATCAAGCGCCTTTCCCACAGTTTGATTATTGTGACCAGTCTCGGCATTTTGCAAATCAAGTTGTGCAAGCGGCATCCAAACACCGCATCATCTTCTACGCTATCACGGCGGTGTCCGCAAGACATCTTGCAATCTTGAAGAAATGGGATCCATTGGCCGCAGATCGCTACCAAGCAAAGTGTCTCCAGCACTTTATTCCAGCCTTGGCGAACCGTGATCCTGCTCTTGAGGGAGACTTTCTCTGCGCTGTGACCTTGATTCTGCGGCTTTACGACGAGATGACAGGTAAGCCGCAGATCCTTGATTTAAACTTGCAAGACCGATTGCTTACTTGACTCATTGCTCTACAGTCCCCGCCGGCGAATCTCCCAGCGGACATGTACTCGACACAGGTATTCTCATCCGCTCTCAAAACCCAGAAGCGAAGGGGTACTCTCTCTGTCAGGCCTCACTGTTCGTGGCAATTCGGCAAGAGATCTTCATATGCTTCAAAGCGCAGAAGGTGCCGCCACCCCTCTCCCAATACCTCGATGACGGTTCAAGGACCATCGATCCAGCCGACGACTTCACCTGGACGCGGCGTATAGTGGCGCACACCGAGGACGTGCTCACGTTCGCCTATGGCTCCCAGTCTCGTTCAAAGGAGCGCTGGGCTGAGCTCAAGGCGTATCTGGACAGCTGGGATCAACACCGCCCTTCGTCCTTTGATGCTATCTGGAGCTCGGGTGATGGGGAGGGTGGGTTCCCTGAGATGTGGTTTGCTAATGACTGCCATGGTAAGCAAGTCCATACTATAGTCTCACTTCAATACCCGATGCTAACTTGAGAGCAGTATCTGGACAACAGTACTCGGATATCTGCCATATTCTCCTGGCTGTCCATGACCCTCATATCCCCATCCTCGGATTGGACCGTCTCGCAGCCTGCGTCTCCGTCGATCACCTGATCCGAAAGCTCGTGAGGAGGATATGCGGAATCGTGCTCTGTGACCGCCGATACCTCCCCGCCGCTACTGTTGCTGGGATGGCGATAGCGATGTGTAAGTCGACTTGACTAGTACATTGAGTCTTGAGGCTGACTATGATTTCTCAGGCGGCGATCGCTTCACGGATCGTAGTGAACAAGAAAAATTATTAGGGATTCTACAGGGCGCGGAAGCCCATATGACATGGTCGTTTCTCATTGCGGAGGACAGGCTACGGAGTATTTGGGGAATATAAACGAGTTTGCATCGGGTACGGATAGCATTAGGCGTTGGTTTTTGGTGCTAGTATGATACGAGATGAAATTGGTTTCGGAATATCAAATAATACGTTTGCATGATATTGAGGAGGCCAGCGTGGAACAAAGGATATAATTTATCGAGCAATCACTCTGGAGCTCATTGTATGTCTTAATTGATGGACTTCGTTCTGTTTACTACTTCCTTGATACACGTGCTGAAGCATCCATTGAGGAGCAATGAAGAATGAAACTTAGCTGTTCTTCATAGTCCTTCCCTATCCAGCTTCTCAAACGCCCTGCATTTATTTCTCCAAACCTAGCCTCCGGGCCATACTCTCATCCATACCCATGTTCTTCCACCACTTTTCATCCATAGGGCTAGATCCAGTATCCCCGAAAGGAGGAGGCATGTCCACAAAAGGGGGGGGAATTCCATCATGGGGCCAACAATGACCACCATCACCATTGCGCAAGAGCTTGGCTATCTCGTCTTGGAGCTCCTTGATAGTAGCATCAGTGGACTTCTTCAGCTCATCGTACGCGGCCTGCTTGGAATCGCGGTCTTTCTTCACCGCCACGATGCCCTCCTCAAGACCGCTGATGATCTTATCCTTCTCGTCGTTGTCGGCCTGCACCTTCTTCAGATCTTCGGTGGTGCGCTCTAGAGTCTTCTTGACCGCGGCGGTCTCCTTCTCCGCCGAGGCCACCCTGCTCTTCAGATCACCATTCTCACGCGACAGATCTGCATTGTGCTTCTTCTCTACCTCTAGTTCGCCCTTCAGCTCGCTCACAGTCTTGTTGAGGTTAGCCACCTGACTCTGCAGCTGCGCGATGGTCTTGTTGCTCTCGCTAAGGGCGAGCTGCAAAGCGAGGAGTTGCTTCTGGAGGACAACGATGGAAGACTTGGCGTCCCGGAGCTGCTTCTGGGCTTTATCTAAGGCCTTGTGGTCTTCTACATCATGGGCCTCTTCCTTGGCCAGGGCCTTCTGCAGATCTTGGATCTGCTGGGTCAGCTCGGCCTCCCTCTTCGCCGCGGCGTCCAGGGTGTCCGCGAGTTTCTTCTGAAGGCCCTCGATCTCATGCTTCTCTGCCTCATTGACTGTGGTGAGCTCGTTCACTTTGCCTGATAGCTCGCGGATTTGGTTGTTTAACTCGTCTACCTGCTTGAGCAAGGAGTGGTAAGACTGATCGAGAGCGTGATATCTCTAGACCAAAAGTATTAGTGTACCGGGCACTGGTTAAATACGACTTTGGTGGAAATGAATCTGGAGAAAAGTGATACATACTCCGACGGCATATTTGGCTAAGTAGCCCGCCTGGTCAACATATGCTGCAGTATGTGACAGGGTGTCGAGCAGAGTTCGAGGAAAGGGTAGCGGTGCCTGAATTCGGGGAAGATTAGGTTCTGCCTGAGGATACCGGACATCAAAAGTCTTCTTCTCCAGAGGGATATCGGGCGGAGTGACGTCTCTAGTAAACGAGTTCCGAGTAATTAGCATCGATTGGAAGAGGAGGGGATTAGGATAGAGAAAAGAAAGGTGGATCGGATGGGACAACTCACTCGGAATGGAACTGGATCAGAGCAGCCAACTTGAAAGGTCCAATGTCTTGTTCATGCTTGCCAGGGTCTTGCATATGGATGGCTAATTCCTCTGTCTTGACGTCCCAGGTACAAGTGAGGTTGTAGTGATCAGAAAAGGTAAACTTGACTTTGTCGTTGGCGGGAGTTTCAGCTGTCTGAGTGCCCTGGGCAATACATTGGACCTTGGGTTCCAAATTGGCATCGACGGTCCACTGCCAGAAGGCCAAGATCGGCTTTCCAGCACCAAACCCCTCGGGCACGATAACTGTGAAAGGCTCATTGCTCGCGTTCTGAGGCCAGTCGAGCTTCCCCGTCCAGATGCGGGCCGACTCGGCAGCGACCTCACCCTGAGACTGGTAAACACGCTCGAGGGTCATATGGTCTTTGGAGCCGCCGGGGTTGGACATGGTGATATTGATAGTCTTGTAGCCCTGCTGGCTGCTGATCTCATAGAGATAGTATCCTCCATGCAGGATGAAGGTGTCGTCGCCATTGTCAGCCCTGACCACCTGCTGGACCGTCTGGGCGGAGAACCACTTCTGCTTCTTATGGCCAGCGGCATCAACGGTCCACTGAGTGGAGAGATAAACAGTATCGCCGACACGAACTGGGCCGTTGGGGAGAACGACGACTAGTAGCTCGCCCACACCATAGTTGAACCACTGCAGCTTGCCGCTGTAGATGAACATCTTGATAGAGTGGGAGGCGTAGGTAGAATAGACTTTGAGATAAGGGAAATGGTTATTTGCTGGTAATGGGCAAGAGAATTGTGTTGGGATTGCATGTATTCAGATGCTGTGAGGGTGTTCGACCACGAGCCTTATATACTACGTAGGATATATCTTGGATTCGGTGACGTTTATCACAATCTCCCTGTGCAATCCCAATTCGAACAACAACTTGATCCAGACAAGAAGTCTTTCCTCATCGTTGGACATAATGAGACGGCGGTAACACCACTCTCCTCACCTATTGCACTTGAACCGTGGATATCGCTCTTAATCGGGTATTTGCCTTGAAGTCGCCTGACGAGCAACATCCAATGCCGGGTTCTGAATAGCGCCAAGAGTTCTGGGTCCAGCTAGAACTGAGCTGAATCTCGGATTTGGGCACAAGATTCTCACGGTCATTTGAGAACGCCAATGACAGCACAGGCCTATCCAGCTGAGCTGGGAAATGGGCCCGGCATTCGGTAGCGGTAGTCTTTAGCACAATGCAGCTCAGCTTGCCTCCCGGCGGCTATGCTGCCAGTATTTTTCCTATTCCATCTAGCTCTTATCCCCCGAGCTGCGGGAGGAGTCATACTCCTCTAGCCTAAGGTAATTTGTGGCTGTTATTGGGTGGTCGGGTCAGCACTGGCCTGCATGTTGTTATTGTCTTGGGCTGTGGAGGCAAACGCACACACTAATGCGGACGCTTCTCTGTATTGGGCTTTGGCGTTGACTATCACCGTCTGTCCGTTAGAACTAGACCAGGGCAAGTCTAGCTCCAACGGTGTTCCAACGGCCACTCATACAGTTTCTCATCTCAGAGCACTCTGATCCCCTGCCACAGCCCCTGGTATGCCCCTCAGGAGGAACAAGAATCAATTCAAAGAGAAACTAGGGATTCGCCATACGGATAGTGGCTAGGAGTCGGTTCTGATCTATATTTTCCATGACCAACAGGGCTGATTGATGACTGTCCTCAGAAGAACGATGTCTATATATACCCAGTGTGCGTCTTATTAATCAACGATGATCGGTGGTAGGCCAAAATATCTCCGACCGGTCAGTATGTACCATCAGCCCCGGACAGGGCCCAAGTCAATGACATCAGCGGAACATTGTGTTGTTAAGGGTCTAGCTTCTCACTAGATCAATAGCTAAATGCAGGACTTCCCAGGCTTCCGCCTAAGAAAATCTACGCTGGACTAGGATGTGTGGAGGGCCACATTGGGCATTGGACTGGGTATGCCCAAGGGTCTGCCCTCCATTCCCGTCGTCCAATGTACGCTTCGGGCCGGGACTTAGAAGTTGGGACTGACCCGAAAGGGAATTTGGGATTCCTTTTCAGCTGCTTGCGGGGTAAAAGCTTCCATGATTTGCGTTAGTCTTTCTTTATATGTACAGCTGAGGTGGCTTCCTTGCTGACACTGATTCCACCGCCAAGCCCAATCAAATTGCCGCGCAACTTGGCATGGCTGCACGTGAGAACGCCCTATCACCACATGGACGAGTACAACGCCTGTTCGAGAACCGGTCTATCGAATAGTAGCTTGGTGAAGCAAGGTCTGATTCGAGGAGACACGAGCTGTAAGACGCGCTGGTGGCTTTGCCAAGATGTTCAACTGGTCAGTCACTCGAGCTTGGGACGAACGTCTAGGCCTCATTGAGCGGAGAGACGTGGAAGACCATACCATTTCGGTTGATGGTATGATATCTTCTTGAATCCTAGAGGATCTTGAGAGTGAGCGGTGAGAGTAGAGCAAAGTTTGAGCCAGGGATGAGCGGCCGCTCAACCAAACGCCGACCATGGATGGCTTGGAAGTCTACGATACCCTCTCATCGTAAGGTAGAGGATAAGATTGAATAAAAACGTTATGACTTATGCTCCTGGCTGAGAGCATTGACTTGACTATATAACCTCCCGTTCTCGCTCACCAAGATCTCGTTTTTAGCCACTCACAAACACAACTACATTCAAGAGAAATCCTATTTTAAAACCATCATCCACTCTGTCTCTCAGTTTCTACCTTCATCATGCCTTCTACCATCCCATACGATCCCAGTCTGGTTCTGGCCAGCGTTGTCAACGAGAAGGCCGTGAAAACTGTGAAAGCCATCTCCGACAAACAGAAGCAGATTGATGCGGCTCAAGACCATATGAATGCCCTTCTCTCCACCAGGAGAAGCCTTGACATGACCAAGAGCGAGCTCTTGAACATGAACATCGATGTCGCTGACCTCGAGGCCGAGGTGGAGAAGTTGGATGGCGACCTCAAGGCTGCTGCCAAGACATATGTCGACACCAAGATTCAGATGGAGAAAGAGCTTGTTAAAGACCGTGCAGGTCTGTCTGACGTACGAGCGGATGTTGAAAGTCCCATTGACTATGTCAAGACTCAGATCAAAACCATGCCCCTTGCCGCAGACTCCATCAACATGGATGTTCAATACTTCTCTCAGGACATGAACAAGGAGGGCTCCAGCTCCCACTCTGACCAGATCACTTCCTTCATTGCTAGTCAGGGAAGCTGGCTGGGCAAGTCGGCATCGACAGAACTGACCAATGCAGTTAGCAAGCAGGTCAATGAGCAGGTCAAGAGGCACAGCATTTCCGGTACGCTTGTCATCTCTGTTTCCTGCACTCACAAGAATGCCAACATCATGGCACCTCTTGTCATCGATGTGGACAAGGGAATCAAAGTCTGGAACCACATCTATGGCGATTCTGAGTTCTTGAGCGCCAACAAGGAGGACATGGCCAAGCTCTGTGCTGAAAGGGGCAAGGAGAAGAAGGAGAATGAAACCCATTTCAGCATCATCTCTGGTACGACCTTTGGATCCAGCTTCGTCGGCATGGTTCACATTCTCAACACCTCTGACACCAATGTCAACGAGACGATGTCATCCATGGCCACTTCAATGCAGGCTCAAATGGACGCCGCCGCATGGTTCGCCTCTGCCTCCGGTGGCTTTGGTGCCAGTGCCTCCATCGCTAACGATGTCAAGAATCTTTTGAGCACGCAGAACATTTCTTCCCATGTTACAATGATCTGCATGGGTACCATCCCATCCATGGTCGCTCACGAAGTCCAACTTGGTGTTGAGAAGTTTGCCACCTTTGACCCGAAGGCGAACTTGGAGGCTTTGGCCACCTTCCAGAACGCCACCAACGCCAACCAGGGAAGTGTCCAGCAGTCTGCTGCAGCCGCCAGGACTGGTGGTCAGATGATTGCCATGAAGCAGGGCGACGTCAAGGCCGCCCTATCTGCCCTTGCTGACATTGATGACGGCTCGAACAAGATCCTCGACATCAACTCCATGATGACTGCCCTAGAGGACTATCTCAAGAAGGCTGCTAATGGCACTTCTGGTGTTCCCATCAACTATTACCTGCATGATGTTACTAAGGACATGTTGGTTGATCTGTGGGTGGCCAAATACTACCCTAGAAAGGAGGAGGCTCCTCCTGCCGCACCTAAGGAGGAAGCCCCCAAGGAGTAAAGGCCGACCGGTATCAAGTATGGGGAAGAAGATGGTGCTTGGACTTGATGTGGGGGCGGTTGGTGTCCGATGATCTGCTTTGGAGCTCTGCCATGTTAAGTTGCCGGCTGTCTTGGTGTTTGTATAGCTCTAGTCAGAGTGAGCGTTTAGTAGATTCTATAGGAATTAGAAATGAACTGGTTTAGCTACATTGAGTGCTAATTCGCTGCGAAATACATGCCCAGCATATAATAATGCACCTTGAGAGTCGAACGAATATGTGTGAGTTGAGAAAAACAATCCGGGTCACCCTAAGCAGTTTGAAGAAGTATGTCGGTGAAATCTGGACATTGGATCCATTTTCTCTTTTGTCGCGGATGTTCACAAGATTTCGTACTCAGGTTTCAAAGCTTTCCTCCAGCGTTTGTATTGGTTGTAACAGGCAAAGTGGGGCATACTATAATATAAATCCTGGTTGTCAGATCTTACCTTAACCCCGCTCGAAGGATTCAGCTGTAGGAAGATACGGAACTGTGTCAGATATTCTAGCATATTGATTCATTGATATAGTTGAATCATAATGGCGAACCAAGTCGCATATTTCTTTTACGCCCCAACCTGGGACTGGCCCCCGGAAGGACCTATCAAGCTAGGAAATGTCTTAACCTCAGTCGAGAGGCCGGAGCAGCCCTTATCGACAACGCCTCCTCCAACCGAGAATGAGGTCTTCTCATTAGAGAAGAAAGACGTTGAACATTCTATAAAGAATCTCAGAGACGGACATTTCTCTCTATTCACCAAGTTTTTGAACTTCATCGGCGTCAGCGTCGACGTCACCGTTAGCTGGGAGCATAGGTATGCTCTCACTGCGCCTTTTTATGTCTAGGCTGCTAAATGAAACTAGCAATGAAGAGCTTTATAGGTTTCAAAAAGTTGAGACTCAGCAGTTCATCCCTAAAGATGAGTACATCCAAAAGTGTATCGAGACACCAGCGGTTCGACGATTTCTGGAAAGATCTCGTTACCGAAAGCCAGTCTACGTCATCACGGGGCTCAAAACCGTATACGGAGCAAGTGCTAAGTCGACCGAGTCTCGATCTCAGGACAATAAGGCATCGATAGCGGTGGATGGAAACGTCTTGGGCGGCGGTAACGTAGCACCTGGAACTGGGGCCGGGACAGAGGACAAGAAGAGCACCTCTTGGGAAGAAAGCAGCGATTTCGTCTTTGCATTTAGAGTTCGCAAGGTTCAAGTGAGCAGAAAGACACTGGTAGTGAAAGAAAATGATGATTATACCAAAGGCGCTAAATTCGATAGGGATGATGCATTCAGGGTCAAAGAGGACATACCGGAGCTCTCAATTCTGTCGCAAGATGAAGTAACTGCCAAGGAGATGGGCTATCGTGAGGAAATTCTGATGGAAGGCGATAGCGCCGTAACTTGTGCGGTTTCGGCGGATGAGAGCTCCGACGATGAGTGATCGGGATATCTATGGTTGGGCATACAAAGAACATGTTGCTAATGGTCAATGACATATCGAAGCCTTGTACTCAAAGAGGCTTATTTAGTTGATATAGGTATAGAATTAGGCTATTAACGTTTCAACAATTCCCCAATGGTTTCATCTATGAAGGCTTTGCTTTTACCAAAGAGATTATCCGCAAACAGATTGAGTGCAATGTAGCTATAACCATCACGAGCTATGGATTGCTGAGTCTTGTCAGATATTTTCAAAAGCACGCTCTTCATCTTCTCTTGGCGCTTCAGCATATGAGCTTTGTCTGGCAGGTGAATCCTAGCATACTGGATGAGGAACGCCGCAATGCCTACTAATATTGGTGTGGCAAATGAGGTTCCTGACTTCCATTGGACACAACGTGGGTTTGTTTCTGTGTTGCAGAGCTTTACAGGCCATGCAGACTCGACCGCTTCCCCAATGGTAGCAAGGTTGAATTCTTGAGAAAGCGGCGTTGGACTGAATTTCGACCTGTTCCCGTTCGAATCCGTTGAGTGGACGCAGAAGACGTGTGGATCGCGAGCAGGATATGCTCGGTCCAAATTCGCCCCGCTGTTTGAGGCAGCTGCAAAAAGAAGAACCCCTTTGGAATAGGCATACAGTATGGCACTTTCAAGCTGGGCATAGCCTTCCATCTGATTGGTAGGATATCCAAAAGACATGGAGATAATGTCGACCTTCCACTCATCTACAGCTGTTCTTATTGCCTGTAATGATAGTGAGACTGCAGTGTTCTGCGTGTCATACCCAATACTGAGTTAGACTTACCTGTGCAACTACTTCAGGCGGCGAGGGAATCCCTTCAGCAATCTTGGCAATGAATAAGTCCGAATCTGGAGCATAATCTATCAACAAACTAGCCGTAAAGGTTCCATGGCCAATGTTATCAGCAACATCTTTCTTGTTTGTTGTCGTCCAGTTTCTCTTGAGTTTGATTTGACCAGTGTCGAGTGACATATGGATGTCGTCCACACCAGAGTCAAGGACCGCAATTTTGACAGGATTCGCTGGTGGATGCTTTAGAAAAGGATCTATAAACTTCCGAAGGACCGCTTGATGTTTTAATCTCCATTGCATGTAATCCTCCATTCTGCACGCACATGAGAGGTCAGATTACTGGATAGTATCTCATCGAAATTAAGTAAAAGATATTGAAAAGAAGAGAGGGGCAGCTAGAAATCAGGAGTAAGAAAAGTTTTAGGCCTTACTCTAAACGTGAGTGGCTATCGGAAGGCTTTTCATCGTCATAGAACTTCGCGGCCAAGTACTTGGAGCTGGTAACTGAGTGACGGCTTGATTCCAAATCAGGGCTAGGAAAACAGTACGAAACAGAATCGTTTATTCTTGCCCAATCATGGCGTTGAATAGAGAACATTCCCTCTGTTAGAGATACTGGCGTGCCCCTGGAAGAAGTATCTTCCTCGTGTTGATAAATGGCCTGTCCCCAGCTCCTGAAGTCCAAATTCTCGGCAGTTGCATCGAGTTCCTCAATTTTGATAAAGTCGAAAGCGTTACAAAGCTCATCTTCAAGTGGTCGGACAACTTCTTCATAAATCCTGACGCCCAGCGCCTGATCATCAAGCTTTCGACCATTGCCGTCTTCCCAGATCCTTGGATCAAGGCACTTTTCTACAGCATAATGAAATTGAGAATTCTGAGGAATCTCTCGCTTATATTCGTTGAAGACGGATGCCACATCGAGCGATCTTGTGCGGCTGTCGACGTTGTCTGGAAAGTGCAAGTCACGGTTCTTGGCGAGTATGTCGAACGGCGCCGCTAGGTAAAGCTCCATGAGTACAATAGCAAGGGTGACTAGAGACGGAAATGGGTGCTCAATGTCATCGGGATCCGTATAGATGTCGTCAGGATTCAGGTCGTCGGGGTCTAGATCGTCAGGATCTAGATTGTTAGAATACAAACCGTTTAGATCTCTCTCAAGCTCAACACGACCAGCATTATATTGAGGCTTTTGCTCGTCCTGTGCCTCATCATTGAGATCTCGAGCAGTCAGTTGAGTTTGGATAAACGGTCTTAAGGGAATATTGGAGGACAATGTTTGAAAGAAAAAGATGTTTGAGGAATTCCAGCTGGGTTGAAGCCATGGGGTGTCATGCAGATGAAGGACTGTGTAGCTTAATAAAACAGCAAGGATTCGTTTGGTCTTTTCTGTTAGAGATCTAGGGCTTTCTCTAATGAATTGTTGCAATGACATGGGTGCTTTTCTTTTGTCGATCCGAAACTTGCTCTTTTCGGACCGTAGCTTTAAGAGACGGCCGTTTTCGACCTTGAACTCGAGTCTTTTTGAGACCATTGCTTGCATCTTTCTTAGCTGGTCACAAAGTTTCTTGACTGGCATAGGCGTGTAGTCCAGCTTTTTCTTCGATGGTGGCGATGGCTGGGTCCCGTTGTCGACTATGAAGCGCACAACACGTTTCCGGATAGTGTGCACACGTGTTTCTTGCCAGTCATGATGCGATGAAAGGAGCATCTCAAAGTAATTGGTCTCATCATCATCATCTTGACGTACATCAAGCGTCCTGTATGTGCGAAGACAGAGCCGAGCATCATGTTTGGTACAGCACTCACAACTCGTGCTTCGAGCCAGAGCCTTGAACATCAACCGTGCTGCGATATGAATAGTGTATGACGGCTCTGGTCTTTTCTCCTTTGGTGGGTTGTAGTCATCTAATGACCAGTCCAGTCCGTCTTCTGGATATCTTGCCATGACTTCTTCCTCCCACGTATTGAAGGACTCATCCAAAGCATGGAGGGTCGAAGTTTGGTTCAAGACCAAACAATGGCTGGCAAAAGCAAGTTTTGCATCGGCATTTTGAGTCCGCATAGCATACCAACGCTTATTCAGTCCCAGCTGACGTCCATAAGGATGATTTGATGTGGCATCAAGCGCGATTAGCGACTCAAACAACCCAAGGGCTCGAAGAAGGAGGTCGTTTTCTGGAACCAGTATAGTCCTAATCCGCTGGACCTGGTCAAACACCAGCATGCAGTGAACGATGAAATGACGCAAGAGTTTTCTGACTTCTCTCTCTGTTTGGCGACCGCTGAGAACTTTAGCAATCTGCAAGATGGATTTCGAAGTCGCCAGGACTAAATCCACGCGGTCACATCCTCCACCCATGGCAAGGGTTGGCGCCATGCAAGACGCGCAAGAGGTGGTTTCGGAACCTAGACGACTGACTGCTGCACTTTAACAGAGAACGCATAGATACGCTTTTTGAGGTCTAACGAGCGTCTTCGTCTGATGGACCGTTGGAAGAGCAAGATGGCGCCCATAGCTTATCCCCTCATATGAGCTGACAGGTGGATGCATGCATAAAAGCTTTGTCAGCGGGCATCCTCAAAGACTATTGGCTAATTGCGTCAATGAAGCGGGGTAAGGCAGCAGCGAGGCAGCTAAATGTTATTGTGCGAGAACCAAGACCTCTCAATAACCTTTCTAGATTCACCAGGATGGTGGTTAGAAAAGGGCATTTAATTGCCAACTGAAAGAGAATACTGAGTCTCACACCTACTCTTCCTTTCAAGAATCGTTTCGAGATGGCAGAGACCAACTCAGCCGAGCTCGAGGAAATAAGTGGCTGCTCGGATCAACAAACAGTAGCTACCCTGGCTGAGATATGCCTCAGCACTTTTCAAGAAGGCCTTAATTTATCAAATTCTCATCACCCACGCTACCTAGCGTTAATCGAGGATCAGCTGGCAAGGTTCTCAATATGGACATCCGGGAATGGGGTCTTTGCTAAAGCGCGGGCTTCCATGGACCATCGTCTAAGAGAGGCACCAGACGTACGACTGGCTATTTGCAGTCTACTGGAGGCTCTAGAAGACAGTCTTCAGGCCTGTAAGTTCTCTATTTCTTCTATCTCTCCGTAGACCTACTGCTACAGGACATGCAATTCGCATACCGGGTGTCAGCAACGATACTTTTAGCTTCAAAAAACCTCTCGCTAGATCTCTACATTGAATTCCACTAACTAATAAAAGGCTTGTCTTCCTTGGAACTAGCTAGAAATCTACACGAGAACTCCATTGCCTTGGATGGAGAAAACGACGATTTCAAGTTAGATGTTCAGGCCGTGGCGAAGGAAATAAGTTTGTTATATCGCCTCACAAACACAATCAGACGAGCCAGTAAAGAGAGGCAGAATGTCAAAGCAGCAGAATCGTACCGCATTAGAGATGATGAGGGAAACGACATAGAACCCCTTCTGAAAGAATTGTACTCTCACTACATCCTGGGAAAATTCCCCAGCATCGAAAACAAACTCCGGTCACGTCTTGCAACTTCGATGGTATTACGAAGGAAGATGGTCCTATACAGGAGAGCTCGTTATGGTACCAATCCCATCAGGGCCGACAAGAACGTCTCACAACCAAAGATCAATTTTCCGCAAGCCCGTACCCAGGCTCCTAATGCAGATGAGCCATCGGAGGAGCTGACAGAAGGCATCGAAGCTGTAGGCACCACTGCACCTAAGAGCTCTATACAGTCCCAAACACTAAGCGCGACAACACTAGTAGTTGAGGACTATAAGAAAACAACAACACCGTCTGTCATATCTGCTACTAAGACAGTTGCTCTAGCGAATCACGAGGAGCTTGTATTCCCCCCTATACCAAATGGACGAGTCAAGCAAAGATACAAGAAACTAAAACACTTACGTTGGCAAGGATTTAAAGAGAGAATGATACCAGAGCTTAGGCGCCAAGAATTAAGACTTGGAATCGACGAAACATTCACATCGACTAGTCGAGCTGTTCAGAGAACAGTGATCCTAAATAACTTACGCTCCTGCTTAGATTCCGCTCTAGAAGGCTCGCCGTCACCTCGGTGGCAGAAATGGGTACTCAAGCTCACCAAGATCTTTCTTGAAACGAATGAGACTCACATAGATGAACCGGAATGGCTAATGAGTGACCTGCCTGAATTACTTTCCCGGGAGATAGAAACTATCTACAATGTCCTGTACTCGGATTGGATTGGATGTAATGAGGCCATAGGAGAGTTGACCTGCCCTTATTGTCTTTACGCTATTCCAAGCCTGTCCGTGGCTGACGATAAGAAATGGAAGTAAGTGAATCTGTCTCTCTCATTATATATCATGATGAATTTTAACCAAACCTCGCATAGAGCTCATGTCACGAATGATCTCGACGCCTACGTGTGTTTGTTTGATGAATGTCACAATGCCGACAAACTCTTCTCCCATAGCAGCGACTGGCTCCGTCATATGCGCGAACATACACTGAGGTGGAACTGCAATTCCAAGGCGCACCACCCAATGAGCTTTCTTACGGAGGATCAGTACCTGGACCATGTCAGACAAGATCACCCGCGGTCTTTGACAGAACCCCAGCTTCGCGCTCTCTCGCAGCGGAACGCTCGACCAATTGTTCCAATGTTTGACCTTTGTCCAATTTGTGGGACTGATGAGGTTACAGAAAACTTGGAGGATCACATTGTAGGTCACTTGAGGTCCCTTGCACTAAGATCTCTCCCACCACACGAAGAAGATGGATCTGGAAGCTCAGGCGGTGAGTCAGGCTCCGCATCTACGTCCGCGCCGGCAAGCAGAAGTACTATCAGAAAGGATCCTGAGAGACATATCAGTGTCGTGTTTGAGGCCTGTGGAGATATCTCAAGTTGGAGTTTGACAGACACCGAGAAAATCACACCAAACGTTTACGAACCATGGGGAGGCTATAAGGCCTACATCGAATCGCGTTACTCCAGCTCTCTAAAGATGGGAGCCGACCCAACCGAGAAATTTCCTCATCTCGCTGTTATGTATCGCGAGGAAGATGAGGATCGGTTTCTATGGCACAACGACCCATCGAGGTATTTCGTTGAGGACAAGATATTTGAGCAAATACCTATCAAGTTTCGTCGGGTTTTTGAGTGGGGGTTTATCACTCGCCAGACTGATGAACCAACTGAGGCTCTGCAACACGACCACATCATACGCAGCTTTGTTAATCACAGCCCTCAGACCCAATCCACCCAGAGTGATCGCGAGAAGGCATATCCATTAGAATCAAAAGCTGCGCAAAACATTAAAGAATTTGAAAGGATGTTTGGATACAACACAGCCCAAAAGACCATATCCGAAGTTGGCAAAGGAGAAGACAATGGGGAAAATTCGCAGAGGACGAAACTAACATCTTCAGGGAACGGGCAAGGAGATATGCGAACCCTTGGTCCAGATTCACTCGAAGAATCCAGAGTTTCCTCGCCTCATGATCCCCGACAGGAACAGCATCCAAATCCCCTTTCTCAAGTATCACCGGAAGAAACGGCGACAGAATCCACGTCTCAGGACCCTACATCAATCCTAAAATCTATCCGCACCACCAAAACTGTGCGATTTGTTGATTCTGTTTCCATTATCGAGGGACCCCGTGCGAGTCCGCAATTCGAGCTTACTACTATAGCTGAGAGAGTGGCACGGGCCCTCAAAGGCTCGGGTGCAGTAGATACACGCGCTCTCATCCAGGACCTAGCCTTTCTCACTCACGAGCAAATAATGTCGCTTCGAACAGAGTATAAAATACTCGTCAAAACAGGCTTTCTACGCAAGGGCGTTAATGTCGCCAAGCACATTCGCGCGCGCCTTAAAGATGAGTCTCCAAATCTAATGGAAGCCTGCTACGCGGTTGCTTTGGGCAAGTGGGAAAGCGAGGCATATTGGTGTAATTTCTGGTATCATAGCGATAAAGTTCGCCACGAGCTGCTGATTGAGTCACTGATGGGTCGCACCAATGAGGAGATTCGTTGCATCAAGCTTGGATTCTTGGACAAAAAATATGACAACAGCCTCCAAAAGTGTCTGAACTCTGAACTCGAGGAAAATAAGTTTAAGAAGTCAGTGTTTCTTGCTCTTGAAGAGCGGCAGATGGAAGAGTTCGACTCAAGCGGACAAGCACTTCCTGTTGACAAGGAAAGAGCTGCGAAAGACGTTGAGGATCTTCGAAGGGCCGTTAAATCCGAGACGGGCGGCGAGTCAAAATTGATTGAGATCTTGGTGCAAGGGAGTGCTACCTATCTTCGAGAGCTACTTGATCTCTACCAGAATCAGTATAATTCAAATCTTGCTCGAGAGATACTACAAAAATGCCAGAACCTAGTTGTAAGTGTTCCACACAACCCCGTTTCTGATTAGGCCTAACCCAGACACCAACTAGGGGGAAATTCTTGTGCATATTCTCACCGGTGTTATCAACCGTCCTGGTCGTGACGCTATGCTTCTACACAGTGCGATAACAAAACAAAGAATGGACGATCTGCACTCTCAGCTGCTCACATCACGCCTTGTCCGCTATCACTGGAACAGGGAGCATATGGGCGCTGTTTCGGCTGCGTACGGCTCTCGCTATGGAACCAGCCTTGAGGAGGCTGTAAGAGAAGTTACACGTGGGGTTTGGGGCGACTTCTGCGTAAAACTTTGCACTGCACACTTGGAGGGGGGGTAAGGATCACGGAAGGGGTATGAAGACCACATAATCTCAGAGGCGGGCTCAGTTACAACACGAGCGCAACTAGTTTTAAGATCACGAACAATGGATGGCTGTTATAGATAGGACTCATAAATTAAAACTAAAAACTCATAACACCGTAGGATGGCTTCTAACAGCAACTAATAGGGGCGTTGGCCGACGACATTTCCAGGGGGCGAGTAACGAGCAACGATCCACCAGTTACCCTTGCCGTCATTGGCAGCAGCGATACCCATCTTCTTGGTCGACTTCCACATAGCTTGGGCTGAAGTAAGAACGGAATGGTCAGCAAATGATTTATCTAGACGCGAGGTTCATTTGCTTACTGTAATGGCCGTAGCTTCCAAAGTTTCCATTGGGGATAATTTCATTGTGGTAGTTGGATCGCTCATTAAGCCTAAAAGGAAGTTAGAATAGCCTAGTTGGAACAACTTGAATGTGTTAACTTACCACAGGTTAGTGGATGAGACACTGGGTGTGGGATTTCCGGATACACTGTGAATGTCTGTTAGCACCATATCTATCTAGTTTGGATGTAACTAGAAAACATACGGGACGCGGGCGAGGTTCTCGCCCTGGTTGGGTCGCGAGCTTCCGGAGGAGTGCTCCAGCTTGCCGAGCTTGGCAAGCTTCTTAGCATAAGCGAAAGCATCAGCGCCCAACTTAGCATCCCAGACAAGGTTTGCCAGGTTCTTCTTCTTTCGTTCATTGTTGTGCAGAGTCACAGCCTTCAATTGACCCTCTGTGGCTCGGGTCTCAAGGTCTCGAGTGGCTTGTTCTTCGATAACCGCATTGATGATCTCGACGGGAAGGTCCACCTGGGTTTCGTCGCCGGAGATCTTGAATAGGAGGGGCTCTCCAGCTAGCTCAGGCAACTCGTCGGTTGATGATCGAACTCGTAAGCTCTCATCGCCATCTTGGGGCACCGGGTTTGCCAGAGCAGACTGGACGGAGAAGAGCAGAAGAGACTGGATGTAGGCCTTTGAGAACAACATGATGAATGTTTTTGAAGAACGAGAGGCTAATGATTAGGACTCGAGTGATAGTGTCTTAAAGACTGACGTGGTGAGGATAAGGCAGTCCGGTCTAAGGGGCACTTGCCAATATAAATACTTCCGAGACTCGAGGTAGGTATGCACTTTGATCCCAAAAGGCAATAATGTTGTAGAGCTTACCTATCCCTGCAAGCCAAGGCTTAGTATTGTTTTCTTGCCCTCTACCATAGGTTAGCTTAATTGTAAAACCAAAGTTCTCATCCTGCCCAGAGGCAAATTAGCCGGGCTCGAAGGGAGGGTGATACTGTCTTAGGGGCACATCTGGGGGGCACCGAACCTCCATTGATCCTATTTGCGGATGTACAGGGGGCTATCGTTCTGGAAAGAGCCGAGCAGGGCAGGGGAGGGTAAAGGGATATCGTCAAGAATCATCTGTGCCACAATCGGTTGTCTTTAGAAAGAGAAAAAAGGTCCTTCTTTCCACCCAATGGTATCTGGGATGAATTCTCTTCGTCATTTCTCTACTCTGAATAGTCCAGATAGCTGTAGCTATGTGCACATTGTATTATACCTGGTACGGATAGAATGTTCCCATCTGAAACTCGCGGCAGGACCCTGTGATCCCACACGGGCTACATTATTGCTTCTTTGCCACCTCACGATCGGTAGCCCCCAAATAGATTACCTGGTCGACATCGCCGCTAGTCTGGACCGACATCCGATATTTACATGAAACGCATCGCCCGTCGTAGAAGCGGCCGGCATACCTCCTACTTGTTTTGGTCATTTCGCATGACAACTCTGAGCTTATGTGGCGACTAACGACCGAAGTCCTTTCGAGGTGCCAAAGCCCTCATACATAGCCTTGCTAGCTCATTGCGCAGTGTCATCAATCACCTGACTGGCCTGTTTCACTCTGCTGAGAGTGTAGACTTTGGGAATACGAGATGATCCATCTGACCACTTCCGAGAGCAGATGCCAAGAATGCCAAAGAGGCGTGTTAGTAGCCTTTTGATCTTAAAGCACAGCCGCTCATAGGTACCAGTTTGCGACTTGCGAGGCAAGGCTAAGTGCAAAATGTAATCCATTTTGTTGATGCGAAAGAGTCGCTAGCCAACTGATCGTTCTAGTAATCCAGAGGAATAAGGTGGTAAATATTACGCCAAGATGTTAGAGCAAGGGTCACAAGGTGTCAGCGAAGCGGTTTCACGAGCTCGGTTGGCTTTTTCAAATTTCACCCAAAGCTTTATGATTGATCATCACTCTTTAAAGGATTACCGCCGTAGTTTGTGTCAGGCAGACTTCGGTGGTGTCTGGTGACCTTGAACTGTCCTATTACGTCTATCTTAGAGAGAATTCGGGAGATGTTTCTAGGCTCTGAACCCGAGTTATCGCAAGCTACGAACATGAAATGCATACGCAGCTATGCTAAATACCGAAGAGAAATCAAGTTCGATTGAGAAGAAGGGTAATGGACGCCACAATATAGCGATCAAGCATTAACAGGTCTGGTGCACGGGCGCGGGCTTGGACACATTAATCTATAAACTTTCGATTCTCGATTGGCTCGAGGTAGTTGTTCTAAAATATTGCCAGAATCGTTGAAAGGCTTCTATCGACTTGTTCGAGATAATGAAATGCCCGCGCATCCGAGTGATCTAAGCTACGCGTTGGCTCTGCCTGGCAAGAATATACGCTCTCTTCTCCTCAGCCCATATCTCACTCACTTGACTCAACGGCACTGGCTGCTGGGCTGCCGATGAAGGAGAGTTGACCACATCCGGATCTAGCGTTCGGACCTTTGCCTCCTTGTGAAGGCCGTTCTCATGAGGCATAGAAGTAGTTGATTTAAGACGATCCATCACCTTACGCCCAGCGTCATCGGTCGCTTCTCTCAGCGCTTCCCAGAATTCATTATCCGATAACGTCCACATCTGCTCTTCCAGCAGGCGGCCGCTGTGCACAGCTTTCCCAATCACATCCCCTATCGCCCTTGTAATTTCAACATGCCCCGGGTTTGACCACACATCTCGATCAGCGGCGAGATACGCACGGCACAGGGCCAATGCCAGATCCTGGTCCGACGCGACAAGCAACCGGTCCGGCGACGTCGCGTTCGGGTGGGCTTGAATTGACGCGAGAATCCGTCTGCCCTCCTCGAGCTTGAGATATCCAAACGCAATAGTATCGCGAATGCCGTAATCCAGCCGGTCTGCACAGAGGTGCGGCGACGGCATCTCGACCAGCGGGTACAGCTCCTCCTGGAGCGGCTTCAAGTCGGCAAAGCCGTGCCTTGTGAGGATGTCGGGGAGAGGCGTGGACTCAATGTAGCGATCCTTGTGGACCTCATGGAAGCTCTCTCCGGGCTTCGTCAGCGACGCCCAGTCCATGACATGGCTCAGAACGGTGTGGCTGACATCGTGCAGGAGGGCGGCGATCTGCTCGTCGAGCTTTGCACCGGCGCGCCGCACGATCAGAAACGCGCCGACGGAGTGCTCGAAGCGAGTGATCGGGGGCGTGAAGGCGAGGAAACCGCTGAGGCCGTGCTGGAGGACACCGACAAGGCGGCGAAGGCACGGTGAGTGGAGGAGTTCGATCAGCACGGGCTCGGTGACGGTGAAGTCTCCGTGAATTTCGTCCCGGATCAGCACTGGGCTTGTGGGAGAGGCGTACTCCAGCGATTGGTAGTGTCCAACTGCCACTTTCGTAGTCATTGTTTCGGTGTCCAGATAAGTTGGACTGAGGGAACAACAAAGCTGGTTGAAGAGCTGGAACTGGTTTGATGAGGTAGAAGCAAAGAGCGGAGAAGAAAGTTGAAGATGCGGTTTCTCACTCACTCTCACGCAATCCATTTATTCGCACTGTAAGATAAGCACATCAAGCTTGTTATCGCACAGTAAACACAGTGCATTCTATCACCATGTCAATCACGCGCGGTCAAGCCCATTGAGTGATTGATCGACGCGTGAATGTGAAGGGCTGATTGCTGGATCAGCCATTAATCTCATAACATCCAAGATAAAATTTCAATCCGAAATGAACAGTGTCAAAAGTGTGGGAAAATTGTCAATATTACTTCTCATAACGCCAGAGCTGCCTCCCTTTAAAAAACACCTTGTCTAATAATCACAATATAAACAAAAGCGAAAATTCGAAATGCTTATGATATACCCAGAAATGAAGTTCTAATCAAACCGCCCAACCAATTCGATGGACCGTTTTCTATTAACTGGCGGCGGTTACATAGCAGCGACGAGCTGCTGAGCAGCCTTGGTGGTAGATCCATCGAGGCCATAAAAGAAGTGCTGGGGCGACAGCTCCCATCGCTGTCGGTGGCCGTTCTTGAGATCGCTGACCAGTGTACCGAGCTGCTTCGAAGCCTGCAAGGGCAGCTGCACGAGCATGGCGTCGCGGGCCTTCCTCTGGGCATCGTTCAGCCTCTTGTCGTTGAACATGGTAAAGATCTTCTTGAAGTGGTCGATCAAATCGGCGGCGTTGTTAGGGAAGTCAAACAAAGATTTGCCGCAGAGAGCATCGGACGGCGAACCCGTGCAGAAGGGGATCGGCTTGGCGTTGGCCGGAATCTTGGGGTACTTCTTGGCAGTCCATTGGGGATACGGGTCACCGAAGGAAACGTAGGCAATGACCTTCTTGGCAGATGCAGCGCTCATGATGCCGAAGCTCTTACGGGCGACCAAGCATCCTTGGCTAGATATCCATCGTTAGAGCTTGTAAAGAGGGAACAGTTCGGGGAAATGGGTGTTTACCTCCAGCAGGATACGGCAATCTTGGCCTTGGGGCAGGCTTTGACGTAGGCATCGATGACAACACCCATGGACTTGGCGCCCTGCTCACTACCTCCCTCAACGATGTAGCCAGCAAGATCGGCAGGATACGCGCCGGGGTCCACGCCCTGGAAGGAAATTTTCTTGCCAGTCTTCGCTAGGGCATCGCGGAAAGGGGCACCGACCCAAGGACCGATGTTTCTGTATATCGAATGGTTAGTCTCTTCATTGTCATATATATATCGGCATTGAACCGTCGCTTACCCAGGATCGAAGGTTCCACGAGCAAAGATAACAGCCAAATCAGCGCAGGCTTTTGAGTCTCCAGCGAGAGCTTTTCCCCATCCCATCTCAGTGTCTGTGACTGCGCGGGGCGAGATGGCGGATACGGCAGATACGGCCACTGCAATGGCAGCAGCGAGAGTGAACTTCATTTTGCGAAAATAAGACGCGTCCAGGCGTTATTAGACAAGAAAGGGAGGAGAAGGATTGAAGAAGCAGAAGTAGAAGAAGAGGGTTAAGAAGAAGAAGAAGAAGACAAAGAAAAGGAAAAGGAAGAAAATTTACTGTGTTGGTTTTGGAATGGAATATTTCGAAAAGCAAAGTAGAACGGAGGTCAAGCCTTTATACTACTAAAAGCTTTCTCTAGATCTCTCCCATTAATCAAGACGATCGACGGCTTCTGCAAGGCACGATCTCGGAGGGGAGCCAATCCCTGGGACAGCCGGCTCATGTCGGAGCCTCCGTTGTTACAGGTCTCCCCCCATGCCATTCGCTGTCAGACAGGATGCCGGCAATTACAACGATAGCGTATTCTAACCGGATTGCGGAATTTAGTTCTGTCAAGTCCCGGCATCTGACCCTGAGCTCGTATCTCAGCCAATCGACGGCTTCAGTTTAATGCTAGAACAACAAGGGTCGCGGCAACTGCCATGGCGCCAATGAGAGCGAACTTAATCGGTCGGGGTACCATGATAAGAGTCAGCAATCATTTCAATTGAACTGCTATTTTCTCCGTGTCTAACAATAGGTAGTCTAATTCCTTCTCAATCGCGCAAATACACACACGTGAAGCATAGGAACAAGCATCGCGAATACGCCATTCCCACCGGAACGCGCTCGCCTAGAGTTTAACATGTGCTTTCGCAGACCACCTTTCTCCTGTCTCAAATATAGAGATACCTTCCATATTCCGGATGCTTACTTTGCCAGCTGCTATTGTGGTCAAAGCTCGCCACTTGACAATGCAACTGTGTAATTTAACCTGGCCGATCCGGAGATCGCCATTTTCATCGCCGAGGCATCGCGACTTGTGCCACAATTTTGCTTTTACCGCGCTGATAATTGTCTGTCTTTAAAAAAAAAACATCTTTCAATAGAGGTATTCTATATAGCGGTACAGACAATATAAGGGTTAACGTGCAATACATTCAATTATGTTAATGTAGGCGGAGTGACAATACCTTAGTTATCTTCTTACTGATAACACAGCCAACACCTTTGCATACCTGAGGTTGGCAAGCAACTTTGGCTGAACATAAGAACTTGCCATATTACCTTATCACTACTCGTTCCGTTTAAACTAATTCATTAGCTGATAGATACCCAATATCACCTAACACTAAGGTATATTGAGTTTCCTGGAAAAAGGCGTGGCTATTTAGAACATTGCGGGATGCTCTAGGGTAGTTTCTTCATTAATTGCTCAGTTCATATTGACAGCCGCAATAGTTTTAAGGCGCAACCTCTGTGATTCCTTTTTCTTTCATTCTAACAATCCGTTCATCTAGAAATTCCAAAATAGATTTGCGATTTGATTCCCCTTGACATCTAGTTTATGTTCGATCTTTTGCGATTCATGACGGCAACAAGGCTCCCCGCGTTCCGTTCCGTAATCATATGTATCTCCGGATGCTATTTCGATGGACTTGATTTAATGACCAGTTGGAAAGATTATAGCATTGAAGTTATTATGATATCCAAGGTAGGGTAAACTCTCGAGGCCGGTATTTCAGCACGTGAATTCAAACTGATGTGGTGGCTATAAATAGCCAGACGCGCGAGGCAGGGATTTGAGACGCGCCCTAGTTCCTTCGAGCGCACCGACCAGATGTGAACCCTGGATGAAGACGGAAGTGGGCAGCAGACTGAGCCTGATGTAAAAAGGCTTAGGTTTAGAACAACAACATTGATACTCATAGAGCACTGATTCCAGGTTCAGCGACTCTTGAAGAAGCCGACAACGTAAGCACAAGAAGAATGGAATGCCTAGAGTAAGAATTAGGGAATGATTTATGGGGAAATTGCCAAATAAGCGGCCAATGTAAGCAACAAAGGTACTGCACGGTAGTAGTATGGCGTGAGAATGTGGTTGGGATTATCCTCCTAAGCTGTCACTGGATGATAGCCAGCATCGCACTATCACTTCCCTCCCGGTATTAACCCCCACAAGCCGATGTCGTCTAATTATTACATTTTATATACTTGTATGACTCCCTTCCGCATTCCTTGAAAAGGAAGAATCGAGAACTAGGTGATAAAGCTAACAGAATACCAACTCGATTTAGTAGTTAACCCCCAGTACCACGGCGCTGACGAACAGGGCCAAGATCCCTGGCACCAAGGATACTACTGTACTACCGCTTGTTGGGCTTGGAGTACTGGAAGTGGTGGCCGTGTTGTTGACGCTGGTGGGCGTACCCTTCAGGTTACCAAGACCAAGTTGCATATTCTTGCCATCCCAGACAGTATAGTAGCCCTTCAACACTGGACTTCCAATGACCCATACAGTCTCAGTCTCGGACAGGGGCTCAGTAGCGTGCAGAATGACGGCCTGGCATATGCTGGGGTGAGACTTGTGGCGACCGAGGTTGAATGCTGCCTTGGGCATGGTCACATTGGCTTTCTTCTCCTCCGACCCGATAGTGAACGTGAGCTCAGGTGTGAGTTTCTCCATGACATCGCATGGAGCCCCCCAAACACCTAGATCATCCAGAGGCTTGATCTCGGAACTGATGGCAGCGTAAATATCTGCGGCTGTTTGGTAATCAGGGGCCTGGATGAAGGCCGTGCCGGTATCAATGAGAGAAATAGCCGCGGGGAATTCTTGGCTTGTGTTTGAATTCTTAATCGTCTTTCCGTCGACGTAGAACTTGGGCGTGTTGATGAACCATTCCCCGATTGCACCAGTGACGGTTTGGTTTATATCGACCTTGGTAAGATCTCCCTCGTACTTGGACGAGTCAATACCGCCAAGTGTGGCCTCACCAGAAGTACCGGAGCCTGAATTGAGATAAAGTGAAAACACAGACTCAGGCAATTCACCTGACTGGACCAGGTTCCAGAAAGTCGTGGTGAAGGTGCCGTTGTATTCTGAGCTGAATACGGATGCGCCAGGAGGACCAAGACCAAAGATGCCATCAATGTTGGGGCCAAGTGGATTCTCACCCAGCGCCTTGGGGTAATCGTCAACGAGCAGGAAAGTTTGGTTCGCTACTGAGACACCGTTGATAGCGACAACGTCGGACACGATTGTTCCATTCATTGTGGCCCTCTCAGTTAATGGCTCTGCGTTACCGCCCGTGCCATAGCTTGCCTGGTACGGGTATCCTGGTATCTTGGAAAATGTACTTGATTTGGAGGAGTCAAAAACCGTGTAGTTGCCGCATGTTGTACATCCTTTTCTTGCAATGACTAAGTCGCTTGAACCCGTGTCGAATAGAACATTGCTTGTGTCTGTTAGTGTTTCATCTTGAGGGCTGATAGGCTGAATATCTTACAATTCTTGCGGAGGAGTTCCGACAGACACTTTGCCATACCACTGAGCAGGTGTTAGTTTGTGAAACACCCCAAAAGTGATCAATAAAAAGAGTCTTATGGAGCAATTACTTGGTAGTCAGTAACATTCCACCAATTGGAAAGATTGACATTGATAGCAGAGGAATTCTTCTCGCGAGACCGTAAGTTGGCCCTGCCACTGGCCTCTGACAGACCCGCGAGGCTAAAAGCTACCAAAGAGGCCGAGGTGAGCTTCATTGTGTAGATAAAGAAAGATCTGGGGTTGAAGAATGTAGTGAAGATTTCAGTGGTAAAAAAGGAAAATTGGTCTTTAGGGAGCTTCAGCCTCTATCTTTATAGCCACTCGATCCCATCCCGAGACTCTGTTCGCATTCCCTCGTGAGAACAGGCCCCCTGCTCTTGACGTTTTGCATGGCCACATTTTTGTACGCTCTAGCGCTGGTTAGAAGGGCTGCGCATAAGCCGAACCCAACAAACAGGGGTTTTCACTGGTACGCTCGCCAAACATTTGTGGAACTTTACTGTACATAGGAAGGCTGGCGGAATCAAATTAGCGTTTGAAATTGGACGGGTAGTCGGCAACGTTGGGGCATCAAGTCATGAATAGGGACGCGCGTTGAACTAGCTAAGACTGATATGTTGATGCTGTTCAAGGGGCAGCGTTTTGTAGATGTTGATTGCCATTGTGGCAAGTTTTCGTCATGAATATGAAAGTAGTAGTTTGGCTTACTGCATGATAAGCCACTTCACTCATCATCTTCTGACTCAACATCGGGCAGCAACACGACGTCTCCTTCCCCGGTAATCATCTCGATATTTGCATCATCGACAACTTTCTTGATGTCACCTTCAGTACGTTGATATCTTTTCGCCCAATCCGATCCATCACTGCCAGCGGCCCCGTCTGCCATAGAGGTTTTCTTCACTGATACATAATTTCGCCCTGTCCATCCAACATGATGCGCCTCAGCTGCACCGCTAGCACAAAGTCCGTGGCAGATTCTTCAGGGGGTGCACAGAATCATAGGTCACCGATTGATCAGGCATGTGCCTCAACTATGCAACATCTGCAAATCCCTCAAGTGGAATACACCGAACCTTTCGGTTCACTACTCCATTGCATATCTAGTAAGCAACACAGAGTGTGAACTGTGCTAACTGTTCTGCAATGGTGACAGTGTCCGCTGGACTAGCAAACTGCCATACTGTTCAGTTTCTACGGGATGGTTCAGCAATGAAAGTGGTCAAAGAGGGCCCTCCCGTTCTGTCTCTCGTGGCACATTCAGGTCGGCGCACAATGTTTCGAATCACCAAGGGCAATCTAGCTAACAAACCACACAGACAGCTGGTTCGACGATATGCAATATGGTTTCCCAACGATTGAGCGGTTTCCTGGCCTTGTCTCATTTGAGGTTATGAAACGATGGCTTCGTTGCTGTGATTCGTCCCATGAATGTATGCCAGATATGGGATTTGGACATATAGCCCGCCCGACGCTACTCCTTGATGTCGGTAGTGATTTGGACTCGTCGGCTCAAATCTGCATAGCCCACGGTGATACTGGTGGGAAATATGCTGCATTATCATAGGCCTCAGAGTTTGATCTCAGTTCTGATCTGAGCAAGAATGCCACTGGGACAAAAATAAAGCTTGACCAAATGCCACCGACTTGCCAAGATGCTGTTAGCATTACCAGAAACTTAGGGATTCGGAATTTATGGATCGAGAGGTATTGCATGACACAAACCATGAAAGGGAAGTGGATGATACTCCTTCTTCGGTCCATCAAACGGGGGATGTCTTTATTAATGCATATGTTATATTGATTGCGAGTTCGGCCAGAACTGCAGATGAGGGTCTCTTAAATCCACGGATAGTCAGGCAGAGTGCAACGTTGCTCTCTAAAGTGGGCACAATATTAGTTTGCCCATGTATCGACGACTTTGACAAAGACGTTGAAAATTCATTCCTGAGCTCCAGAGCTTGGGCTTTCCAAGAGAGATTCCATCTCGACGATGAATATTGTTCACTTCGAGTCAGATATATTGGCAATGCCATCGAGACACTCGCGCAGAGACACTCACAAAGATATATTGGTGAGTTCCAAATTCCAATACTGGCATCAAGGCAAAGCGGTGGTTGAACTCCGCTGATCTATTTAATATGGGCGAAAAGTCCAAAATCGGATATTCACCGATAAAGGATTTTCTCTTGGTTATATCCAGGAAAAGGATTCACAGAGGTTCCTCTTCATCAAGTTTGCTAGCCAATATATGAGCGTTACTCCGGACTCAAGTTCAGACATGAGACCGATAGGACCCTTGCATTGCAAAGTCTCGAATCTATGATTTCTCGGGGTTTCCATGTACTTGGGGAATCTGGCGTGGTTTTTGACTGAAATGAGTTGTGCCGAAGCCTTTTATGGCGCCGAGAGGGCACTGGAACGTCTCTGAAGCGAATAGAGCACCAAGGTTTTCGACAACTGCTTCTAAGCTGGTCTTGGATAGCTCACAAAGGCGCCATTGGCTATATAGACCTCCGTATTGATGGAATTGCCTGGGGAAACGTTATGCATGCGCGAGTACCGAATCCACATGTTGAACTGACTGAGGTCCTGATTGCTGATACATATACCTACGATACATCCCCGCTTTCTGAAATTGTTTATGACTGCATAGAAAATGAACAAAGGAAAATTCAAAGGTGTGTCGTGCTTGGGAGCAGCGAGATCAACAAAAGAATGAGAAATTGAACTGCGCACTATCTACTCATTATTGGAGCAAAAGGGCTTAGCAAAGATGCAGGGGCTACTTGGGAAAGACTAGGAGTTGCGTCTTCGGTGGATGAAAGTCTTCTTTCTAACAAAGAGCCGGAACGAGTGTCTATCTTTAGAAAGGCTGGTCGATAATTCGATACAGAGAGATATGATTAGAGAAGTCAATAAAGCAAGAAATAAACAAAAAAGCGGTCATATCTTGACTCACTTCTGAAGAATAGTGCTGCGATCAGATCCGGTTACTTTACTAAGATCTAGTAAATTATAGTAGAAAGATCAGGAGGCTATGTTAGGATGCTAATCGAGGAAACTATTCATCATCACCGCGGTTTGGAAGGCAGGAACCTTGTACTTGGTTTTTTCCTAAACGCCCCCATGTTGTTGATAACATCGAGCTGGAAAGCTGCTTGAAGCTTTATAAAATTACGCCGCTCGTACTTGAGTGACTCAAAACAAGTCAGTTGAAAGATTATTTTAGGAAGATTAACGCGGGAGTATGACAGATTGGGAAATCACCGCTCACGTCACGAGGAGTGGTTGAGTATGTAGGTTGAAGGTGCAGGGGTTGAACTTGGAGTCACGTGCCTCCATGGACTTAACCTCATCCCCCACCTCCCACTGACTGATATCAACCAGCACGACTTGCTATGTCAGTATCATAATAAGAGAATGCAGATGTTGCAAAGGGCATGCAACCAAAGGTAGGATCAAGCTTGATACCAGAACGCTCTTAATATACCTTCAAGTCGGCTAGAAGTGCACTAGTATCGTCTGAACGGTTTCCCACTTCGTATGGTGTTGGTGTGAATATGAACATGCTACATATTTTTCTCATCTCTCAAGCAGAAGCGAGCCCACTAGAAACCTAGTTTTAATCAACATTTCATCGAGAAGTAGTATCGAGGGGAATGATAGGATGCTGGGTTGCCTCGAAGGAGTGTGGGTGGCTGACACATCAAGCAGCCGCCTATATATAGCAGGCAGACATCCCTTCTTCCTCTTCCCCTCTTTCTCCTTTTTCTTTCTTTCTTCCATCAAACTCAATCAAATTTATCATCTACCTATCCGTTTTATCCCATCCCAACACTCTCGATTATCTTATCAACAGCACTAAGGGTCACACCAAGCCCTCCTCTTACATAGCCCCTGGACCATCCTCCCCCTCAACCCACTCAGTGGTCATCATCATTCGTCATATCCACAACTACACGTAACTTATCCTTTACTCAATCTATTCCTCCTCAACATTTCAACAATGGCACGCACCAAGCAAACAGCCCGTGCCTCCATCGCCATGACGCTCTCACGTGCTTGGGCCCCCTTATGTGGCTGTTACATTCTCGTTGATCATAAGCCCATGTACCTCCCCCACGTCATGGTTGATATTCACGCAACCATCCTTGATACCATCTCCCACACAACTCTTACACAAACCTTCATCAACCCTTCTCAAGACGTCCCTATTGAAGAAGTCAAATATATTTTCCCCCTTTTTGATGGCGTCTCTGTGACTGCGGTCTCTTGCATTGTTGGAGACCGCACCATTACAGGCGTCGTCAAAGAACGACAAAAGGCCAAACAGGTATATGAAGAAGCCAAGTCTCTTGGTAAAACCGCCGGCCTCTTCGAGCAATCCCTTGAGGCTGCGGATGTCTTCTTCACCTCCGTCGGCAATGTACCTGCAGGCGGGGAAGTGACTGTCGTTATTACCTATCTCGGGGAGCTCAAGCACGATGCCGAAATAGATGGCGTTCGTCTTACTATCCCTACTCGTGTCGTGCCACGATATGGGAACTCCACTATCAAGGGCTCTTTGGTCCAGGAGAAAGGGATGTCCATCACTGTTGACACTGAAATGGCCGAGGGATCCACTATCAAGTCTCTCCAATCACCCTCTCATCCTATCTCGATCAACATCGGCAAGCTGTCCACAGAGCTAGAAGGCACTTCTGAGCCCTCTCTCTCCAAGGCATCTGCCACTTTGACTCAAGATGTCTCTGCTTTAGATAAGGACTTCATCATTGAGGTGGCGGCCACCAAACTAGGCGAGCCTAGCGCATTCTTGGAGACGCACCCTACCATCCCTGACCAACGTGCCCTCATGGTTTCGCTTGTGCCCAAATTCAGACTGTCCTCAGAGAGGCCAGAGGTGGTCTTCATATGCGACCGCAGTGGAAGTATGAGTGGGAAAATACGAGGTCTTGTCAGCGCTCTTCACATTTTCCTCAAGTCCTTGCCCGTTGGCGTCAAGTTCAATGTAGCCAGCTTTGGCTCAAAGTATTCTTTCCTCTGGCCCAGGTCCAAGACATACGATCAGAATTCTCTTGACGAAGCTACAGAGCATATCAACACATTCAGTTCTGACTATGGAGGCACTGAAATGTACGCTCCAGTGGAATCCGCTTTTGAACGCCAGTATAAGGATATGAATTTAGAGGTATTCCTACTTACAGATGGAGACATCTGGGATCAAGACCGCCTGTTTAATCTCATTCAGACCCAAGTTGACGAGACCAAGGGGAAAACTCGGGTTTTCAGCCTTGGAATCGGATCGGGAGCTAGCAGTTCCTTGGTTGAAGGTGTTGCCCGCGCAGGGAATGGGTTCGCACAGTATATCCAAGACGGCGAGAAGATGGATAAGAAGCTGATGCGAATGCTCAAGGGTGCTCTTTTGCCCCACGTGAGTGACTACACTCTCGAAATCAAGTATGAGAGCGAACAGAATCACATGCAGCTGGATGATGAGGACGAGGATGAAGGGTTCGAAGTGATCGAGTATGTGCTGGATTCACTACACATTGACACGAGTGAGCCAAGCAGCCCGCAGGCGTGGCCCGCAGAGCCTAGCGAGAGTGTGCCTCTGTTTGATTCAGAGTTTGATGAGGGCGATCACACCTTGGAGGCTAGTGGAGATAATGTCGTCGACAAGTATCAGCATCTTCCTCAAATTGACACTCCTCGATACCTCCAAACCCCGACTGAGATTCCACCGCTCTACCCATTCTCGAGAACAAATGTCTACATCCTGCTTTCAGAGTCGACGCCGCAGAGGAAAATCAAGTCTGTGTTTTTGACCGGAACAAGCCAGCAGGGGAATCTCACATTAGAGATCCCGGTTGTGAATCTGACCCGGGAGTCCACAACCATCCATCAGCTTGCCGCCCGCAAAGAAATGAGAGAGCTCGAGAAGGGTCGTGGTTGGCTTACCAAGGCCAAGGACAGCGACGGACAGCTTCTCAAGAACAAGCTAGATGGGCGATTCTCCGACATGCTTGAGCGAGAAGCTGTCAGGCTTGGGCTACAGTTCCAAGTCAGCGGCAAATGGTGCTCCTTTGTTGCCGTCGAGGGGTTGGCGAACGATGAAGCCGATGTAAAAGGGAAGCAACCTCAGAGAAACGAGACCGCCAAATCCTCTGGCTCGTCATCCATGGGTGTTGCTAAAGCTACGGCTCCCGTGAGCACATGGGGCGCGGCTCCTCGGAAGCAACTTGCGTCGAAAGCTGCCAGGAAGTCAGCCCCTTCCACAGCACCAGTTCCTACAGTACAAAGAGGTATTGGACTGGGTGTTGGAGGAGCCCTGAGACATAGAAGGATTTCAACTTTCACAGAGACGATGGAAGATGATGGGGAACAAGCCGACAGCGAGACAGGCAGCCCAGAGAAAAGGGTCACTTTTGAGGGGCTGGAATCACCTGCTAGAAAAAGAGCCAAGAGATCTTCCACCGTTGACCCCTCCAACAAGCTCCAGGCGCTCATTGCTCTCCAGACATTCAGCGGCAGTTGGCTGTGGGGCTCCAGCCTTGAGAAAGTTCTTGGAGTCACTGCTGAGAAGGTTCTCAGTATGAAACTTCCCGCGTCAGTGCTCAAGCATGCGAGGAAGGAGGATATCTTGGCCACTGCTTGTGCCGTCGCCTTCTTGAAGAAGTGTTACGCTGATGACAAAGAGTCTTGGGAGATGTTGGTGGATAAGGCTGAAGAGTCGGTGAAGTCTCAGATTGGAGACGACCTCTACAAGTTGGAAAAGATGTTTAAGGCTTTATTTTAGGGTTATGGGACATGGACGTGTTGGTTATACTATGGGGGCCTGTTATGATCAAAGAATCAGTACTGGGCAGTTCTATTTCAACAATAGGGCTACGTCACTCTTTAGTCTTCATCCTACTTCTGTTCTACTGCGGTGTCTCCTTACGCTGTGCTTCCATGTGGATGACTTCAAAATCCCTAGATGCGACCTTGAATCTGCTAAGTATCTACCATTTCCGACCTACAATGCGAGAAATGAGAGTCGAACGTGGCGCAACATGTCTCACCTTTGATCAGGGACGTGACCCATCACTCCGAATATAGCTCCTCCTCTTCGTCACTGCTCTCCCGGGGGCTTAACATCAATTTCTCAAACCGCAACTGTGAAATCCATTCCTTGAAAGAGACATGTGACTTCGTCTTCCGATACTGACCAACATTGGACGCATTAATAGTCGGATGAGTGCCTCTAAATCCGTGCAGTCTGTCGCGGATGCGTACTCCTCCATGCCCTGGGCCATAAAGGGATGAAATTGTGATTGCCAAGGGATCCAAGTTCTCTCCGAGCCAAGTCCACATCTCACGCCATAGCTGCCTTCCCAAACGAGCGCATTCTTCGGATCCAGGGGGTGGATTGTCTACTCTCAAGTAGATGTCCCAGAGGGTGGCATAGCGCAGTGTCGAGGCTGCCGTTGCCAAGAGACGCTTGAAGTCGCCCATGCTTGTGCTGATCCCTCCAAGTTCAAGTCTGGATAGCGAACTGAAAGAGGTGTTGTGCGCCAGCCAAGAGATCTGCTGTTTTGCATATTCGTATCCCTCGTGCGTGGGCGACCTCATAGATCTGAAATATGACAACGTCGGTGAGACCCGGGAAACGATCTTATTCATGAATAAATAATACTCAGGGTGCTTTTGCCCGTGAAAATCTCGGATGCACATGTGAAGCTTCTCCAACTTCATGGACTCGAGTCGCGCGAGGATGAGCTCCTGCTCGTCGCTGGACAGGTCCAATTCTCCCAGCATGAGCCCACTGCAGCATGAGACATATTTGGATGCTGTATGGCAGGTATTCAGTTCCTTCAATGCCAGATTTTCCGCGCCAGGAGTAATCAACGTCCTCAGCAGAGAGGTGAAGACACTCGCCCTCACGTTAGGAGTGCCTTCTTTGAACGGCGAGGTGATGTGCCATGGGATCGCCGGATCGCATCCGAGTCTGGCAACCAAGTCTCTCCATTCCGGGCAATCCAAGCGGCGGTTGAGGTTGAGGAGATCCTGGCGCTCAGCGTTGTAATGCGACAAGCCCACCGAGGTCAGGTTTGGGAACCGGCTGGCGCAATATGCAAGTATTTCCCTCAATTTGCCGGAGAAGACGACGTCGAGATGATCAGCCACGACTTCTTTGTATGCTGGATAATATTTGAGCAGCTTGTCGTCTGGGATCTCAAGATCATCACGACGCGCTCTGGAAGGATAGAGTGTCCGTCTAGCTCTCGACTGAGAGGCCCATTGGCGGTATTCCACCTGGTCCATGGAATACCTCCCCTCAAAAAGAGCCGGCACAATGTAGACTCCACGAACCACGGTACGGAAATGGTCATGCTGGGCTATGGCTTCAAGAATGGCCGTGTTCTTGCTGGTGAGGAGGAATCGGTTGCAGGCGAAACATCTTTGACCGAACTGATGGCGAGACTTGGCAGCAGTGGCTCGGCTGCAGAGCCGGAAGCACAGAAGATCTCGAGGACTGATGAAGGTGCATATTCGATTCACCACCTCGGAGGGCAGAGAGTCCAGTGTGATATGGACGTCCATGGCAAAGGTCTGGGCGGATGTGGAGAGATTGATAACGGGACGATCGGGCGAGGATGCAAGGTGCTAAGGCGATATCGGGGGGAAAGGGGGGCGGCCTCCGGATTGTCCCATATGTTGTCTCGTGGCAGCAGCCCACTAATTTCCCTCGCTCGTGAGAACTCTGGAAGAATTGAGGCTCAGCTGGGTGTCTTGAGCCCAAGGGAATTGCCCGGATATTAGTCCGCAAGCATCACGAGCTGCCATATCCGACTTATTACTCAAGAACGGTAGCATAAAACAGGGTATATAGGGCTTGCCTACCCTATTCTATCATCAGAAACATCATGGGTCACGCACAACACCAATAAAAATAATAAGGTCAACGGCTGGAGTGTTCGAGGAGGCATCATTGTGGATGAGTTCCCTTGAAGAGAGTTGCATTCTACCCACCGGTTCGATCAGGTGGGTCAGGATGGCACGGGACGTGTTTGCATATAGCACGATGACATCGACAAAACATCCATCGAGGTTCTCCCAGCGGAGAGAAACGGTCTGACACCGCCTTTCCGCCAGCCTCTTCCGTGTCAAAGGCGTGGCAGTGGGGCTAATCTCGGCTCGGCTAGGCCTGCATGCGCCGTTCTGCAAGCTAGATTCGATTGATCGAGGCGAGATTTAAAACATATAAATCTCGATCCGGCACCTTCGCCTATTTATGCTTTCCGTGACTCTGCAGCAATGCATCGGGCAGACCATGTACGCAGGTGGCATGGCCATCCAGTTCCTCTGAGAACCGTCGAATTCCCGCAACGCATGTGAAGGAAGGATTGCCGGCCGAGCACGGTTCAACGCCCAGAATTGCGCAATAATATGGTTAGTGCCGAGATTCCCACTTCTTTGCTCAGGAACCCCGGTGATACCGCTGCTTAAAGCCGGATTCTTTCGTGAGACGCTCGACGAGTCTTTTCGTATTCCAGCGGTTACTCAGCTGCATCAGCCCGCGGCTGAGGACTTCCAAAGCAAGTAAAAGTCTGACGGACGGAAGACTCTTGGTGAGGCATGGAGCAGGGTGCCGTAATCCGATGGCTCTAATAGGGCGAGGTGCGTGCGTGCAGATGTCACATTGCTCCGGTTTAACCCTGTATCATGAATCAGGTCCACTTGGACTAAAATCTTAGAACCAGTAAACCAGACTTGGGCCCCTTCTCTCTTTTTTTCTCGCTCCTTCATTCATTTCACCAATCTCCCCTCTAATCGCCTGGTACCGTCTGTTTTGTGCCTTCAACACCGTCACAATGGCTCCTGCTCCTGTTTCTGAGGCCCCCCAGGGCATCGACCTCTACTCTCGCTTTGCCCTTGCTGGTGCTGTCGGCTGCTCCGTGACTCACGGTGTTTTCACACCGGTGGACGTGTATGTCATCCCTCGTAGCCAGCCTCAGTCCTTCTCCACCATGAGATAGTCTCGTTGACTAACCTCCTGTACTGTAGAGTCAAGACTAAGATCCAGCTGGACCCGGCTACCTACAACCGCGGTACCATCGCTGCTTTCCGCCAGGTCGTCCAGAATGAGGGTGCTGGTGCTCTGCTGACTGGTCTTGGTCCTACCGTCACCGGTTATTTCATCCAGGGTGGCTTCAAGTTTGGAGGTTACGAGTTCTTCAAGAAGCAGTCCATCGATATCCTCGGTATCGACACGGCCCGCAAGAACCGTGGCCTCGTCTACTCCGTCTCTGCTGCCGCCGCTGAGTTCTTCGCCTCCGTGGCCCTCTGCCCTCTTGAGGCCACCCGTATCCGTCTCGTTTCCACCCCCGGCTTTGCCAGTGGTCTGGTTGGCGGCTTCACCAAGATCCTCAAGACCGAGGGTGTTGGTGCCTTCTACTCTGGATTCGGGCCTATCCTCTTCAAGCAGTGAGTTCATATTTCATGAAGCTAGCTCGTGATGTTGGATACTCGAACACGTGAGCTGACATTGGCAAACAGGGTCCCCTACACTGTCACCAAGTTCGTGGCTTTCGAGAAGATCTCGGAGGCCATCTTCCGCCAGTTCAACAAGGACAACCTCTCCTCTGGTGCCCAGACCACCGTGAACCTGGGATCCGGTCTCCTAGCTGGTATGGCCGCCGCCGTCGTCTCCCAGCCCGCCGACACCATGCTGTCCAAGATCAACAAGACCAAGGGACTCCCTGGTGAGAGCACTGCCTCCCGCCTGGTCAAGATCGCTGGCGAGCTGGGTTTCCGCGGTTCATTCGCTGGTCTGCCGACCCGTCTAGTCATGGTTGGTGGACTTACTGCTGGTCAATTCGCCATCTACGGTGACATCAAGAAGGCTCTCGGTAAGCAGCTGATTTGTTCTTTTTGCTCCTTTGATCCTGGCTGACACTCTCTTAGGTGCCACCAACGGTGTTGAGATCGCCAAATAAACAAGACGCCATAGACATCCCTAGAATCGATAGACTTTGTGACTTAGACGGGAGAGACAAGGTTTCATTAACTATAGATGTAGCGAGAGCTCCTTATACCCCTGCTCTAGGTGTTTGCTCGGCACCAAGACATGCATTTTACATTTCTAATAGACGTCGAGTAGATTTATCATGTATCAATTCTGTTGTATTATCTCATATTGACCATCAATATTCAATGTATCGTGGAAACTGATGCCTATCGCGATTGGCTAACTACCTAGGCTGAACATGCCGTGATTGGCGCTGTCGTTTCCTGCGGGTGTGAACATATGACGACTGTCCTCTTCCTCTGCTGCATCGATGGATTCGAAGCCAAAACCTGGCTTCTATATCAATTCCTGGATGACAGGCGATGGGCGCTGAAATAAGGTTGAGTTACAGCGACTGTCCCGCTGCAACTGCATTTGGGCGCGTCTAGCTGGAAACGTAGCATTTTAGCGGTCTCGGTTAGCAGCTGCATACGCAATTGACTGATGACGACATGCAGCATCACCACCAACGATCGCTCTTGCCTTTGCCACCGTCTCCTCCTTCTCCTCCTCATCTTCCTGCATCAACAATCACCGCCAGAGCAACAACTTGACCCAAATCACCACCCAAGGCATCATCAAAAAGCAATCTGTCCATCGCATCAAACTACTACAATCAACTCCATCTCTCACCATGTCTCGCATCCCCACCTCAACCTCCGTCCTCGAGTCGGCCGTCATCGAGGCGCCCTTCACCGACGTCTGGCACCTCATTAAGCTCCAGGACTTCGCCAAGTTCAACACTGCCCTCGAGAAGAGCGAGTGGGTCAAGGGCGTCTCGCCCGACACCGACATCGTCAAGTGGACTTTCAAGGATGGAACCGTCCTCGAAGTCAAGCAGGAGGAGCACTCGGTAAGGACTACACGCACCTCAGATTGGCTAGGAGGCGGGAACTGACGTCTGTCGCCATTCAAAAAGACTATCGACCACTACATCACTTACAGCGTCATCTCGTCAACCCCCGCTCTTAGCTACACGTCCGTCGTGAGCACCGTGAGAGCCTACCCCGTTACGTCGGGCGACCACAAGGGCCAGACCTTCGTCACGTGGAGCGGCAACTTCTCAAGCGATGCTGATGCTGGTAAGCTTTCTCCACGCGGACGTTTTTGAGAATTTGTAACTGACAGACATGTGAAGGCGTTATTGAAGATGCCAAGTTCAAGCGCCGCGATGCGCTTGCTGACCTTGCCAAGGCTGCTGCTTCCAAGAAGTAATGGCCGGCTTCGATCCTCCGTATCGGGCTGACACATTGTCCAAAACTGGAGTGTGCTGAAATTTCTGTTTTTTGAGAAGATTGTGGGCGTGCGAGGAAAACTAGTTCAAACTGAACCGCATAAGCATGGTAGTGCAATCGTCAAGAGCATCATAGTCTTGTTTTCTAATGATAGGAACGCTATGCTCTTCTATTTGAGCAATGAAATAAAATAAGGTTTTGAGTTCCTTCGATGGATTCTATGGGTATTGTTGAATGATGCAAGTCTTGTTAGGATCCTTGATTGATATGGTGGGCAAAGATTACAAGCCGGCTGTGACGCTGGCCATGACGGTCTCGTAGATAACATAGTCGTTGCGCTCATATTTCCTCCCTTCGCCCCCAAAGCCTGACCTGAATGATTCGCACGTACCATAGAAACTGTGAAATGCTTAAAGCTAGCATAGACATGAGGCGTAAGGCTGAGATTTTGAGACAGAAAATGCTATGATTTACGGAGTCGCAGTATCTGAAATGTAATTTGTGTCAATAGCCACTATCTCGTGATCAAGGTTCTCGGAAATACCTTATGAACGGGACATATCTTGCGTCATCAGATAGGGAATAAATCCTACATTACAGTCATTTGCGCGTGGACTTGAGGTGGTCGTTCTTAGTTGTGACAGTTCGGCTGAGGCTTCCAGCCGTGGCCATAACTAGGTAGTCACCTACTGCTGAAGAATTGCGTCCACGCTACCTGCCATCCCGCTTCTGCCACGTTCTCCATGCCCTGTTGACCGCTTGAATTACTAGTTGGATATCTCGGTGGTTGACTTCAGACAACTACCTAGGAAGTCATTCGTTGCCAGATTGGGCACTTTGAAGTTGACTTCTGGATCGGGTCGGCAACCACTGCCTATCGATGGCCGTTTTGGACTTGGAGTTAGAGAGGAGACATATATAGTCATTGAAGTCAGTCATTTGAAAATACATGCTCGTTATTATCCAGCCAAGTCTTTGGTACAACAGGTCTTCGCTGCTTAAAATTCCCGTCATATTCCTTGAGCGCCACTAAACTGCGCCTGCCGGTCAACTTCGAATTACTCGGCCTTCTCAATTAACACCCCCTCACCCCATAGCCAAAGCCCCCCCACGCATTACTTCCCTAGACCTTCATTCGGCCTGACCATCTTGTCCTTGCCGCGCTGCGGTGCTTGACCCAGTAGAGACTTATGGCCACCGTGATGATGAGCCAGAGAAGGGCGTTGGTCAGGTCGAGCCAAACGGTGTTCTTCATCCGCTCAACATCGCGATCTCCCTTTGCGTCTGCATGGATGTACATCTGCAGGGTTCCGGTTAATCTAATTTCCAAGGAATATGAAAAGTGAAAGAAAAAAGGAGTAATGGAGTAGATGCCTCGGACTTACACTTCCAAAAACGCCAAAGAGACTAATCCATAGGATGAAAAGGATCGCGTCCCAAAAGATCATGAAGAAGGCGCCTTTAGCAAAGATGAAGGGTATGGCGTATATAACGCATGTAAGAGCGGACAGTGCGCCGACCACCACAGCGAAAATCTGTTAATCAACGTTAGATAATTGTTTCTAATAGAATTTATTTTGTAGCGCGCAGAGCAGCTTCTTACCCATCTTGAATTGACGCCTTGGTGGGTTTCTCTGGCGTACTGCATGTCGCTCCCGTAGATGCCACATACTGCAATCGCGAGGGCAAAGGTGCAGCAGTGGGCAATGGTGAAGCCCACATAACTCTTGTCCAGGTTGGCGAAGCCCATGGTTATTCACGTACTGGCGGTTGAAATGATGAATCGGGGTGAGGTTTGCGCTGTGATGTTGGTCTCAAAAGGAGAGTTAAGTTTCACTGCGACCGGGTGGAATGTAGAGACATTTATGATGGTCGAGAGACTTTCTTCTCTGATTTAGCGGTGATGAGAAGCTGGATTGTCTCCCCATTCATGATCATGAGGGCGCCTATGACGTATCCTGTAGGACCTGGCTGGATTTCGGCAACAGGCTAAAAGCGAGGTCATGACGTCGATCGGCGCAAGAAGAGCGATTAGCGTGTGGCCTAGAGCGACAGGGCTGCTGTGACACTGCGTCTGATTCGCTACAGTTCAGCAGACAGGCCTCCAGGAGCCAGTGAACCGAAAAACATATACTGGATAGGGCATCAAGACATTTTTTCTTGTTACATCGAGGCTTCTGTCTAGCGTTGATGATCCGGTAGTTGTGTGGTCCCTGATAAGGAAAAATCTGGCCACCATTTGGCCTAAGGCCCGCCCGATTCCATCTTGCAATCATGGAAAATTAACGACGTACAGTCTCTCCAAGCTAGCGACTAACGAGCTGATCTGAACTCCCGATCGCCATGTCTCAGCCGCTAATTACTCTCGGCGTGTCGCGCTTCCAGCCGGCATTCTGTGCGACCAGTTCAGCACACTCACCAACACACAACACTGTGAGCATCGGGTTCACAGACAACATGATCGGGAAGACGCCCGCGTGTAATCGATTTCGGACAAGCGACTAGAGGCATGAAGTGGAAGACGCAACATACTCCATTTCAACCGCTTCCTTATTATCATCAAGCACGTCCCATTTTATTGCATACTGCCACCCATCATGAGCTCCGAAGATAAACCCTCTGTAGACGAAGCTCGCGCGTCTCCGAAATAGGACACTGAAGCAGGAGAGTTCGTTCAGATGGAGAAAACATCCAGTACGCTCTCGACCATGGCCGTGGGCGCATCAACAACCAATATAGCCATCGGCATCATTCTCACAACCGGCAGTATCACAGCCAATGGCGGAAGTGTCACTCTATTTTAGGGATTCACGTTCATTGCAGGAGTAGTACTCGCAGCAGCTTGCAGCTTGTCTCAGCTGGCGTCCGCCGTTCCAGATGCCGGCGGCTAGTATGTGTGGGTTGCCGCGCTCTCTCCCTAGGGTCCGTGCCGTTTCCCCCCTACGCTATACTATAGCCTTGCTCAGCTGGACTGGCGCAGTAAGTACAGGTGCATCAGTCTGTGTCGTCGGACCATCGCTGCTTTTCCAATTGGGAAGTTTGCTGAACCAAAGCTTTGAGCCCGGCCGATGGGTGTACTTCGTCACCTACGAGGCTACGGACATTATCACGTTGATTCTGAGCCTCTTCGAGCACCTCCTACCACGAATCACTAAAGGCATATTAACATTCGTCTTACTTTTACTGATCGCCGTTTTCGTTAAGTTGTTTGCTGGTGCCCGTGAGAGACGGTCAGGTAGTGACGTCGTCTATTACTTCTACATGGCCAGAAAGCGTTTCTTTTCTGATCGGGCTTAACTGGGGGCTTTCTTGCCTCGATCCAATCCTTCACATTTAAAAGGAAATCCCAAACCCGAGTGTTAATGTTCCCAAGGCCCTTTTGTGGACTTTTGCAGTTGGCTTTGCCACCGGCCTGCCCATAGTCGTCGCCTTGTGTGTCAACATGACAGATTGCCTCCTAAACCCCCGCCATGTCTACAATGTAGGACATTTTTAGCTGGAATGAGGCAGCTGCTAATAGATACCAAATGCCCATCTTCATTTCAACTGTTGATGCCACTTGAGGGATTCATGTTTGGCGGTCTCGTTTCGCATGGACAATGGCCTCAATGACGGTTTTGCAATACGCCAGTTACGCTCTTCCGACTATTCTTTTACTCCTGTCAGACCGTAAAATCTGCCGCACGGTCTATTCTGATATCCCGACCGGGACATTCGGCTAACATTGTCTTTCTTTGCTGGGTGCCAATCACTCTTATTCTATAGTAATCTATATACTCTGTCGGTTGATATGGGTTCCATGAATTACATATTTGTGATGTTGGGTATTATTAGTTTTCTGATACTCACTCTATCGTTTACATATGCTCGAAAGCACATTGCCCTATAACTGGGAGCTACTGAGGGTACTATCTAGCTTTTTTTCAAACATTTTATCTCTTGAGACGAGACTCGCTAGAAGAGCTAACAATACAGCAAGCTGGACCGCAACGTGCCCAGGTGTGTGCCATTGAGTCTATCCACAGACCCATTCAAGATCTTCCTCTGCTCAGCCCACTTGCTTCAACATATAAGTCCTAAAGTTGGTCCATTTGCACTCATCTTTAGGGAAGTTTATCCTGTTGGACTGATTTGACGGCTATGCTTACAAGTCTGCCCCTTCCCCGCTGACTATGGGTACGTTGATTGGCGTGTTCAGCAACCCTGCATAAGCCTACCTAAGAGTTGCTCCGCCACGAACAAATCAGCATTTCTCTCCTCATCGACGAGCATCGCCACAGTTCCCTCCTTCATCATCAATTCCGACCGGGACAACCTTGACTGCTTGCCAGAATGGCTCCAGAGCCAATAATCAACACCGAGCGCATGGCGCACCCATCTCCCCAAGCATCAGGTCTAAAGGGAGCAACTCGAGCCATACAGCAATCGAAGAATCTGAAAAGATCACGCAAAAGAAGCACTCTGTACTGCAAACTGGACCAGGATCGGCATGAGATCCGCCTTCTTACCATTCACCCCCGGAAAACACAACCCTTCTCGGCGCATTCCGAACGCAATGCAATCTCGGCATCCTTGACTACCCAGTCACTCGACGACCCTGCCGAGTATTTCGCCCTTTCCTATGTGTGGGAGTCAGGCCATTATTTCCCACGATCGCATCGAAAAGGCACGCGTAGCGCAGGCCACCTTCTTGTAGATTCCGTCCGCATTGACGTGAATCGGAATCTTTGGCTTGCCATCGAGCGAATTCGCCAAGATGAGAAGACGGTTCGAATATGGGTCGATGCAGTATGTATCAATCAGACAGACCTGAACGAGAAGGCCTGGCAAATTAGCCTCATGTCGCGCATCTATCAGCAAGCATCCAAGACTCTGATTTGGCTGGGCAAAGGGTCGCCGTCATCCCGAATAGCCATGGGCTTCCTTCGCTCCCTGACTCCAAAAAAATTTCTGGATGAGGTGAAGACGTTGGAGGAATACTGCCAGAAACACTTTGCAGCAAGTCCCCAGCTCCAACCCCCCTTAATCGATGATTGGAGGTTCTGCAGCGTCTGGACCGACAAGGATTCACCGCTGGCCAAATGGGACCATTTGAACAGCATTCTCAGCCTGCCTTGGTGGGGGCGGCGATGGGTCATCCAAGAAGCATTCTTCTCCAAGAAACCAGTGGTGATTCTTGGGAATGAATCTATTAGCATGGACAAGTTCGCGGAGCTAGCTACCTGGCATGCTCAGTATCTATCAGTGACGAGAGACGTGCAAGTTCTTGTCAAGGAGCTCTTCCGAAAATGCCCATTCTACTATTTACTGAGGCAGTGGAAGACGTATCGGCGTGATATCTCTATTCACAGGGCTCCTCTTCCAGTTTGGTTGACACTTTCTCGGGATTTCAACCAGAGCATTCTACGGGACTTCATTTTCGGTGTTCTATCACTGGCTTCCGCTCGTGATCAGCTTAATATTCAGCCTGACTACTGGGGATCGGATCATATGGTCTTCGTTCGCTTGTTTGTCCACCTGATTGAGATCTACGGTTTCAGAACGTTCCGGTTTACTCTGCCATCCTCTGAGTCACTTGGGGGGTTGACCCTTCCATCTTGGTGCAGCGGTGATAAATACGGAGGGTTTCAAAACGCGGTGAGCTCGTCGCAGTCGGTGTCACAGAAGATTGAACGCTTTGAGGCCTGCGGAGACACCAGCCAATCGATTCGGTTTATCTACGAGCGCACCGGTGATGAGGTCCCGTTTACCCGGCCAGGGTCACCGAAGTCTACTCTATCCAGCGATATTCTCATGGCAGCCAAGGGATTCCAATTCGATGAGGTCATCATTGTCGTACCAACAGGTCTGTCTCCTAAAGGAGGCATTGACGACATACGTTTCAATTCCCTCGAGGAACAGCTCCAAGATGCAATCAAAAGCTGGCAGCGACGCCTTCGGGGCATCCAGGCTGATCCATACCGAGATACGTGTGGTCGGTTCGAGGCAATGTTCATGGCCCTCCTTGGGGGGCGGCTTGGGAGCATCACCAAGGCTGACTGTCACGCTCAATTCTTACAATGGATCGAGCCCAGTGCCAGTTTCTCGACAAGGGATGGGAAGAGAAGCGATTCTTTAGCCAAAGGGCCAGACCGTAGCTTATTCTATGCGAGCATACGGCCACGCTGTTTCAATCGCTCGTTGCTTATTACAGCGAAAGGATATATAGGGCTTGGGCCGCTCGACGCCGAGGAAGGGGACATAATCTCGATTCTCCACGGCGTCACCGTTCCATTAGTGTTGCGCAAGCAGAACAAGGCCAAATATCATTCATTTGTGGGAGAAACATATATTCACGGCATCATGCACGGAGAAGGAGCAGCAGAATATTGCCGGGAGGAAACAGACTTTGTTATGATATAATGTTAGCAAATACAATTGAGCCCCGATTCGGACATCTTTTAGGGGCGGAGTTGTGGTCTCTCCGTTGTTGTGTACAAACCTTCGCACATGAATTGACTTGCTGTGATGCGCATCCCTCGGCACCACTGCCTGTATGCTATGTCAGTGATCGAGGCCTCCTATGATGTGTTGCATCTTCAGACAATAGCCGGACTCCGCAAGCACCGCCACTGTCAACGTTGAGCTTAAACTCCGCCACAACATGGGACGGATACTTCATTGGGTGGGCCATGCGTGTGCCACAATATTGCGTAAAGCAACTTGGCAATGCCCTCTAGTGTGCCGATCCTGGACATATCTGATTACATTGAACCGTTGTTGGGGCTTGCCTCCAAGCGCTGCTAAGCCACACGAGCAGTCGGAACAACTGATGGGACCACATGGTTTGGTGGTTCTCTTCGATGATTCGCCGTACCGTGTGTTTCACAACCTAGATGACGTAGTCTCACTTAGAGCAATGCAGTGCTTACGGTAATTACCTCATTAGATGTTGGTTGGTGAGGACAAGTGCTGGAAACAATGGCATTCGTTGGTCCACGGACTGCATGGAGACGCCGAGCGCACCCTCCGTGGTAAGATTCACAGTATTACACAGGCCATAAGTAGCAATGCGGGCATTGATGCATGCTGATCCATTGGGTCTCGGGGTAGCATGTCCATTATCGTGGCGCCTAAGTGTTCCATCGGGCCAGCCGGGCCATGCTAACCGTCTGACAAGGGACCATCACAAGCAAATCAGTGGACAAACGGGATCGTCTCATCATGCTGAGCCCTGTGGAGGACCCTGATTCACCCACCAATTAGCTAATCTAGGCTGTGTCTGTTTTCTATTCCCAAGGCCTGATGAATCCTGTCCACGAGTATAAATAGGCACATATGTTCACCAGCATAGAAGGTTTTGTCTATTTTCTTCCTTCATCATCTCTTTCCTTCTCATTCAAAGATACCCAAAAACATCATGGCTCACCAAGGACCTCCTCAGCAGGGTTACTACCCCCCTCCCCCACCTGGTGCCCCCCCTGGCCACCAAGCTCAGGGTCATCCCCAGCAACAGCAGTTCCATGCCCCTCAGCAGCAGCAACACCAACAACAACACCCCTCAGACAGTGGACAGTTCCCAGGCGGCAGCTATGCCGTCACTCACCGTGACACGAACGCCGTGCTGAATGTCACCGTCCAGCAGGGAGCCAACGTTCGCTCCGCGCCGGGAGCCATGATCCACATGTCCGGCGATATCAAGCTGACCGGAAAGGTCAAATTCTCCATGAAGAAGCTCTTCACCGGCGGTGAGATGTCTGAGTCTACTTACACCGGGCCTGGTAGGGTCGCCCTTGGCCCAACCTTATTTGGAGACATTATTACCCTCCACATTGACGGTAGACAAAACTGGATCATTGGCAAGGATGCCTTCCTTGCCTGCACGGCAGACGTGGCGAAGGAGTCAAAGTCCCAAGGCCTTGGCAAGGCCCTATTCTCTGGCGAGGACCTGTTTGTCTACCATGTAAAGGGCCAGGGTATTATGTGGTTGACGAGTTTCGGTGCCGTTGATCGCCTCGATGTAAGTCGCACCCCCCTTATAATCTGTATCTTGGGGCATAAGAACTAACTTCTTATGATAGCTTCAACCTGGTGAGCAACACATTGTGGACAACGGCCACTTGGTAGCTTGGAGTTGTGACTACAAGATTGAGCGAGCTGGTGGCGGCGCAAGCACGAGTCTGAAGACTGGCGAGGGTCTCGTCTGCCGATTCACTGGGCCGGGCTCTGTATATGTGCAGACTCGTAATATGGATGAGTTCCAGTCATTCATTCGTGCTACGGCTGGATCGCAGTAAGATGGCATTTTAATGACTTGTTACCTATGTTATGTTGTACTTATGGACCGGATGGAAGAGCGAAAAGCCAAAAGGGGCTTAATTTTAACGAAATGAAATAAAAAACACGGAATTCTCATTACATTTGGCTGGATTGAAGATGCCCTCGTATTGTCTGGGTTTGATCTCTCTTGCGACTGCAGCCAGTGTTTTGGAGCCACGGAATAGACCGCAGTATAGACCTCAGAAGGTGAGACTTCCAATATTTAATCTGAATTTACCTAGAAAGAGTGTTCATGATCTCTCATCTTAGATCACTAGATACCGATCATCACATAGCCGATACGCAGATTTATTATGTCCGATAACAAAACAATTTTTAGCCTTCGTAACTTAGAGAATGTGATGTCTAGGGTAGCTTGTGAATACTTAACGGGCTAAAGATGCGAACATATCGGGGACGTGTTTTGCGGCTCGCCACTATGATTACCTACTTGGTGCATACATTAACGATATCTAATAATTGATTTGTGAGTCTGCTTAGTGTTATTTTATTTGTCTGACGCCAAGAGCTTGGAAATTGCCGTAGCCGGGCGCCACATCATACGTAGGAGTATCGATGAGCATCATGACAATTGCCATGTAGTCCGAGAGCCCGTATCTCCCTCGATTTTATTATTTCCACCATTTTAGTTCAATACCCTTTTCTCTTAATGGGGATTTGTGGTATTTCCGCACGGAGACGACAATTTAGTCGGTGGTGTGGAGCCCCAACAGCGTTCAGAGGACATCAACGGGGATAATATCCCCGCGTCTACTCAGAGTCGCAAGATCGGACAATTATGGTTTAAGTGGGAGGCATCGTAATGGGATTCAGGAGTTAATATACTCTTTGACGAGGTATAAAGGCTCTTTCAAGAACTGATACTTGAACTCGGCCCCTTTCTATTATTGTTCAAACTTCCCAAGATATCAACAGGAGACTTCACTTCAAACACAGCTTTATTCTAGCTACTATAACCATGTCACCACCAGATACCATGAAGGCCATCATTTGCGAGGCACCTGGATCCCCTTCAAACCTCGTCCAGCACCAGGTCAGAGTTCCTTCACCTGCTATTGGCCAAGCGCTCATAAAGATTTTGGGGTTCGGTCTCAACCGCGGAGGCAAGTAATCCAAAATGAATATTGTGTACTTACTCATTATGTAACGCTAACTGCCTCCCCATTTTTGAATAGAAATGCTGTCTCGCCTAGGTCAAGGACATATGGCCCTGCCCCAGATTCTAGGAATAGAGTGTTATGGTATGATTTCGGGCTATAACGAAGCTGAGACCGCTCAGCGACTTCCCATAGGATCGCGCGTCTTTACATGTATGGGTGGCTTGGGCCGAGAAATCCCCGGCTCCTATGCGGAATACACTTGTGCCTCCATCGAAAACTTGCGAGAGGTACCAACCACAAGCCTTACGGTTGCTCAGTTATCAGCCCTCCCAGAAATGCTGCAGGCAACTTGGGGAGCCCTCACAGCTGGTCTAGATGTCCAACCTGGTGACAGAATTTTGATCCGGGGCGGTACGAGCTCCATAGGTCTTTGTGCAATACAACTGGCTCGGAAGCTTGGGGCCTCGTACGTTGCTGCAACTACACGCAACGCCGGTCGCAAAGAATTACTCTCGGAGGTCGGAGCAGACAAGGTTATCATCGATGGTGGAAAGATTTCCCAACCGCTTCAGCATGATGAGAAGTTTGATAGGGTTATGGAGCTGGTTGGAACTCCGACTATAAATGACAGTATTCTGTGTGCCAGAGACAAAGGTACAGTTTGCGTCGTTGGCAACCAAAGTGGTGGTTCATGGATGCTCGAGAACTTTTCTCCATTCTTCATTGGGCTACCAAATCGCGTGCGCCTTTGTGCGTATGGAGGAGGTCCTCAAGACCTCCATCAAGTACCCTTTGAGGAGCTAATCGGGGATGTCGAGCAAGGGAAGCTTCGACTTAATGTAAAGGCTTTCAGGCTGGATGAAATTCAGGAGGCTCATGGGATTATGGAAGCAGGTGGAGGTGGCAGCAAGATGGTGGTCGTCTTGTGAGGGGATAGTTACCAAGTCGTCAAAACCTCCTTTGTAGAGAATGCTTATTCTCAAGAAACCTTTTGTATAGGAATGACTGAAATAGTCTGCCTCCAAGTGTCCCCCAAACAGAGAAAGAAGCAGGCGAAATCCAAAAAGAAAAGAAGAAAGAAAAATAGGCGAAGAACCTGGCACTCAATCTTACAGAAACGTTGTATAAATTCTCTTTGTTAAATTGACTGAAGTCTAGCTGTCAAACGAACAAGAAGATCCATGGGATTGGGATTAAGGGTACCAATTTCAGACCAACAGTCGAAACACGATCACGTCAGTGACAAGAAGTCCTTGCTGTGGAGCAGACAGACTTCGATGGCGAAAGTGATTGGCTCGGACAGATGACCGAGCCCTGATTCACGTCCAATCTTGGAGACCGAGCAATATTTTTAGCGATCCATTAGCGTCGGCTCTATAACTCTGAATAGAATCAAGAATAACTAGGAGTAATATCTTTCACCCAGGACCATCATTGAAATTTCCGACATCCAAACCCTCTCTGCCCCATCTTGGTATCTTACTTGTGTACCCAGCATTCGTCATGGCGCCACAAGCACAGAGTCTCGCCATCCCAACCCCAACAATCCAGTGTCATGCTTCAAACCTTCTCCAACTAGCTGACAAAACCCTTCTATGCGTGTTCTTTGGAGGCTCCCAAGAAGGCCTTCCAGACGTCAGCATCTGGTTATCACGTCTAGAGCCTGGAGCTTCAGCATGGACTCAACCAAACAGGATTTCATATGATGAGGGTCGGAGCTGCCAGAACCCTGTCCTGTTCCAGGCCCCAAACTCAAGCCGAATTTGGCTATTCCATACGTCTCAAGAAGCTGGCAACCAAGATGAGTGTTACATGGTAGCCCGCACATCAGATGACGGGGGTGCGACTTGGTCGGGCCCAACGCGTCCCCTTGGCGAGAAAAAGGGGATTTTCTCCAGACAGCCCCTTGTCGTTCTTGACGACAACACTTGGGTGCTCCCCGTTTTCTACTGCAGAAATGAACCTGGATGCAGATGGATTGGAAACGATGACATTTCCGGGGTCTTCTATTCCAAAGACGAGGGAAAGACATGGCATGAGAAGCAATTGTCTGATGGAATTGGTGCTGTCCACATGAACATCATCAAGCCGGAGCACGGCAAGACAAACTGGGTGTCATTCTATCGCAGCCGCTGGGCAGACAGAGTGTACCGAGCGACATCAACCAACGGTCTCGATTGGGACACACCGAAGCCTCTCGATCTTGCCAACCCCAACAGCGGCATCTGCGCTGCCCGTCTGTCATCCGGAAAGATTGCTCTTGTTTTCAATGACTCTTCCGCCTCACCAGACGATTTGAAGCGACAAGGACTCTATGATGATATTACTCCCGAAGATGACAAGCGCCCCAACCAGGCTTCCAAGGGTGGCCGTGAAGCCATTTGGGGAATTGCCCGCAAGAAGCTCACTCTGGGCATCTCTGACGATAACGGTCTCACTTGGAAGACCAAGGTTCTTGAGGACGGAGACGGATTTTGCATGACGAACAGTTCTTCAGGGAAGGAGAACAGGGAATTAAGCTATCCGAGCGCATGGGTAGAAGCTGTCGAAGGGAAAGACACTCTCCATGTCGCGTTCACATTCCATAGGCAGTACATTAAGCACATTCGTATCTCTGAAGTAGAAAATTGGGTTGAGTTATAGGGAGATATTTGCATATATGATCTATTTGAAACCATAAGCAACCACTTGCGCGCTTGCTTGTATGTATTGACTGCGGAACTTTTCTGTATCTGTTATCTTAGTAGACGCCTCTGTTGGCCTTTGTTCGTATGGTATGTAATCAACGGCCCTCTGTATGCAAACAACCATGATCGTACCCCGCGAGACTTACCCCGTCCCCCGTGCCCTCTTCTCCAGCCCAAAATCTCCGCATCCCGCGGGAGACGCCCGGTCGCTTCTCCTCCAGCCACGGATCGCTTCTTGATCCGTCTCCACAGTGGTGACGAAACACTCTCTTCTCCCCGCACGCGCTCTCTTCCCCGCCCTCGGAAACAAGTCCGACAACTTCTTGCGAGTTACGGATATCCACCGGGAGCCCCTCACGGCCAATCATTCATGGGACTCGGCGTAGGAATGCTCCTGGACCGAATACCTACTCCGCTAAAATATCAATAGCTTTTTCTCTCACCCCAGGAGAAATCATCAGCGAACCATCCTATTTTCAAAATGGAATACGTAAGGTACGTTCAGGCCTCCGACCCTCCTCAAGCTCTCCTTAATAACAGTGTACAGATTGGGAAATTCGGGCCTGAAGATCTCTAAGATCATCCTAGGATGCATGTCCTTCGGCTCTAGCAAATGGGAAGGTTCACCATGGATTCTAGACACCGAGGACGGGCTCGAACTGCTCAAGGCAGCGTACGATAATGGAATCAACACCTGGGACACGGCTGATACGTATTCCAACGGCAAGTCGGAAGAAATCATCGGTCTGGCGTTGAAGAAGTTCAACATCCCTAGACAAAAGGTTGTTATTCTCAGCAAGATCTTCAATCCGGTCATGGATGATGAGTCGAGACCACCATCGATCAATGATGGCCCCTTGGTGAATCAGATGGGGTTGAGCCGGAAGCATATTTTCCATGCAGTTGATCAATCACTGAAAAGATTGGGCACTGATTATATCGGTAAGAACCGTAACAGGGCTATATGCTAATATGTGGTTATTGCAACGATTTGCTGATAAGTGAAAATATAGATGTGCTTCAGATTCATCGTCTGGATCGAGAAACACCGCCCAAGGAGATCATGCGTGCTCTGCACGAGGTTGTCCAGTCTGGCAAAGTCCGTTACATCGGAGCCTCGTCCATGTATACGTGGGAATTCCAGAGACTGCAGTACATCGCACAGTCGAACGGGTGGACGGAGTTTATTTCCATGCAACCTTTCCATAATCTCCTATACCGTGAAGAAGAGAGAGAAATGATCCCTTATTGCAAAGAAACCGGAGTTGGCGTCATCCCCTGGAGCCCCATCGCAAGAGGACTCTTGGCGAAACCACTGAAGAAAGAGAACCAAGCCGAAAAGTCACTGCGTAGTGGCCTGGATGCGAAAACAGATAAATGGTTTGCTGACGCAAACATGGACATCGTCAATCGAGTCGAGGAGATCGCCAAGAAGAAGGGGGTCAGTATGGCATTGTTGTCAACCGCCTGGGTCCTAAAGAAGGAATGTTACCCGATTCTAGGGTTGAATTCTGTTAAGAGAGTGGAGGAAGTAGTTCAGGCACTGGCTATTGATTTCACGAAAGAGGAGTTGGAGTACTTGGAAAGCGAGTATCGCCCTCGGAAAATACAGGGAATGTAAAGAGCTTGGTATAGATTGAATTGTACATAATACAGGACATACAAACTGCTCATGCTATATGCTGACTGTCATCATCATGCGTAGGCATCGGTTCACCAAGCGTCCCATCCTCTAGCCACGATGGGTCGAAGCCAAAAATAGGGGACAGACCGAACGTTGTGTCGAGCGCAGGGCAAGGAATTCCATCAACCTTGGGCATGACATGATTGAACGGCATCGTCTGGGCAAACACAGCCATGCCATCAGCTGTGTGCATCGGAAAAGCATTCGTCCCGTCATGTGGATGGAATCCATTCTCCATAGTCGGCTCAACAAACTTGGCCAGCTTTTCCAACCCCTCCACCATCAGATTTGCTAAATGCCACTTGCCCACATTCAATGACCGGAAGAGTGTCACCAGCCTGAGGATCTGGGTCTGAGCTTGTTCAATTGTTAACAAGTTATCGTCTTTGAACTTAGAAGCAACCTTGACTGCGAACATGGCCGTAAACGCAATCATGGAGAGCAGGTAGGAAGGCATTCCGACAATGCCAGCGCAGAGGTCTGGGTCAGTCAAGAGGAATTCCATGATTGTGGAAGCGGCAGCCACAGCGACACAAGCAGCGTCAAAGAAGTAGCTAGGCAATGGGCTGGACTGGCCACGAAAGACGTGCGAATAGAGGTAGAGCTGCACGAAATGCATGTGCAGTTGGGCTCCTTTCCGTGGAAAGCCGGGGGCTATGAAGAGGTCAGCGCTTTGGGGTTTATGTCTGGGGGTGATGAAAGAAAGGGGGTTTACCTGGAAGTCGGACATTCCACTTGGCGATCCATTGTCCCAGCTGTCGGTTATAGTGTGATATCTGGTTCAAGTACATTTTTGGAATCGGCTGCCCGTTGTCAGGTCCGAAGAGCTGCCTTATGTTTTGAGTGATGCCCATGAGTTCAACTTGACTCATCAGTCTCTCGTCCTCTTTGGTAGCGAAAGGAGCATTCAGAAAGCCTTCCCAATTTTGCGTAGAGCCATCATCTTGAATGATGGCTGGACGGCTATACAAAGTTGCCAGGTGCTGGTCGCAAATGTACAGGATAGACCATATTCTCGCACAGTCCACCGCGTCTTGGCTCTGTTCTTGCACAGCCTGGCTGAAGCTGTTGTGAATATTACATTCGGTGGCTCGGCGGATGGCGTGTCCTGATAGTGTCCATGAGAGATCGCTCAGCCAGTATGCCGCAATACTTAGAGCTCGAAAGTAGTCCTTGTCCGCCTGCCTTCCCAGCATAGACCGTTCCACTAGTTTACGTAGCTCGGCTCGACAAACACCATATTGCTCGTTGGCACTAGGATCATGCATCGCGGCTACCGTCAAGGTTGCGGCGGAGAGAATCGGGCTCTTCCGGCGCAACTCATCCAACGACTGGTACCGACATCCGATGGAGTACATAAATCCGTCCAGAGTGTCCCGATAATAAGTGAAGAGCCGTTCTGCATCATTAAGGGCAAGCTTCCCATGAGAAATGAAATCGTTAATGGCATCCGTCTGCCTTGTCTCTTGGCTGTCCGGAGATCGAAGAGCGCGCATTTTGGTCAGTGTATACAGTGAGTGGATTGGTATGTGTGGTAGGTCACTGTCGTTGGGAGAAAGCTTCGGGGAGTTGTCACACGACGGCCCTATTGCCTCATTTCCAGCCGGTGGGATGGCGAGGGATTGTGCAGGTGCCGTAGGGCCAGATGTTCTCCCATCTTGAAACTGTGTGATCTGCATTGGCAGCAAACCAGGCATGCCGATAGCCTCCCGCATCTCTCCAACGGCCGCATACAGATACTCGAGATCTGAGAGCACAGCCTCAGATAATCTATGACCAGGTCAGCTTAAGAGACCGTGTTGAGCTGTGGTAAAACTCACTGTGTCTTCTCATCGATAATGCTCTGTAGGTTCTTGCTCACAACGCAGTCCAGCTTCTTTTCATGACACCTTTGGCACGGAGGCCCGGCATCTGACATCAAGCATTTGATCTGGTCAATTGTCAGTATGATTGGCTCGCAATACGTGTGTCGCGTTTCGACTTGCCTTGTGCTTTCGGCAAACGGTACATGCTTTGATGTTCCGCGATATTTGCGGCAACGGATGCCCGTTGTGAGAATTCTGGGCCCCTCCCACATATCTCTTGGACGGATGCTTGGATTCCTTGTCAGCATCAGTGCAAAAGGGGCAACCGGGATTGGGCACGGTGAGTGGTGGAGCGAGATCCAGGAAAAGGGGGTAGAGAGGAGACGCACCAGAGCCGGAGACGAGCCGTTGACTCTTTCATGTGGACGCTTGGACATGGCAGAAGCGATTGGCAGCAGGCCGCGTCGAAGGTTGGGGAACTGCTTGGAACGACCAACGAGAATTGGTGGTATTTGCAATCATGACAGGGCTTGATTTATTTCTCCCCGTCGAAAAAGGCGGGGAAGGCCTCCATTTCCGCGGGGACTGTCACATGATTCGAGTCTGGCCCCGTTAATCTCATCTCCTTTACCGGGTTCATCCGTTTGGAATTTCAGCTTTAGCTTCATCAGGTTGGCTCAGAATGGGATAGGCTTTGCTGGTCAGATCACATGCAATTGTATCTTGGTCGTTTTCGTCAAGCAGCAAAGGAGTATTATTGTCTTAATTCATGTTCTTGACAAGTCCAAAAAGTTGCTCAAAATGCTATCTACATGTATGTCTCCCTCTATCCTGTTTTATCCCTCTAAAGACGATTCTTCTACAACTTGGATCGGACAATGGATGAATCCTCTCCCGTGTCTACTAGATGATCAACATCTCTGGTGTTGACCAGTCGTGGAGTAATTTCACTAAGGGATGAGAGTCCTGCGAGTCTCATTGATGTTTCCAGTTCATCTTTCAAGACTATACACAAAGTCAGAACAACAGGAATGAATGAGGCGTATGCGAACGGAAGAACTTACTCTCTGTAAGATGCTCTGCACCTTCTTGGCCGTACACCAAAGAATACATGTATGGCCTTCCAATGCCAACGGCCTTAGCACCGAGAGCAAGCGCCTTGAGGATATCAGAGCCGCGCTCGAAGCCGCCATCGACATATACTTCCAACTTCTCCAGAAGATGGGGGTACCGTCTGCGCACCTCCATAAGAACCAGGATGCTAGGCTGCGATCTATGTGCACGAGCGTGTGGTTAGCGAAAAGTCTCGACTCAGGATGAGGACAGCATTATCTTACCCGTCGAGCGATCTTCCACCGTGGTTACTCAAGACGACAGCATCGCATCCATATTCAGCAGCAATCTTGACATCATCTGCTGTTTGAACACCCTTCAGCACAATCTTCATGTCGCCGCACATCTGGCGTAACCAAGCCAAGTCATCCCAGTTCAGGGACTTATCAATGTACTGCGCCATCAATCGCCCGAAACCACTGCCCTTCTTGTCTTTGCTGCTCTCTCCACCACTGATAGCCGAGCGGACAGTGCCCTCTTGCGCAGCTCGCTCGTCTGCCTCTCGCTTTCCTGGTACGGGAGCGTCCACCGTCACCAGGATTGCCTTGACGCCGAGGTTCCTCGCCGTCTTCAGAATCTCCTCCGTCTTCTTCCGCTCGGAGTTGACATAGAGCTGAAAGAAGAAAGGGTACTCAGGTGGCGCAACACCCATGATGGTACGCATGGGGAAAGAAGCGTTGGAGGAAATTGTTTGAATGATTCCCTGGTTGGAAGATGCTCGGCTGAGCGCCAGCTCACCATCGGGATGAGCAAGTCGCGCCATGGCAGCTGGTGAGATGAAGAATGGTGCTGAGACTGGGTTGCCCAGAATTGTCGTCTTCATGTCAACATTAGAAACATTTCTCAGAATACGCGGGCGAAGCATAATGCGGCGCGTAACTTCCTTGTTCAGGCGGTGAGTGACAAGGTCTGTGGCGGCTGACGAGTAAAACGCCCATGTCTTGGGGGTGAGGGCCTTTGAGGCTGCTACTTCAAAGTCCTTGCAACTCAATATCCCACTAAGGGGTGGGATTTCATCATCTTCCACGACAGACTCTTCCACTGGCTTGGGAACTGACTTGAGCACTGGCTTGGGCTCGGGGGCAGCTTGGATGTCGCCATCCGCTGGCGAGACGTCTTCTAACAAACCCATGAGCTTGTCTTTGGGGAGCTCCTCGGTGATGATATCTGGTGCGTGAACTGCGTCGTAAAGCGACGTGGCGTTTTTTCCAGCGTATTTGAGTATTACTAAGATAGCATGAGTATAAGATTCATAAGACATGCGAAGAGAAAGAGTCTTACCAGCAGGGCCGCCCGGGTGCTCGTCTATGAAACTTGTGATATCCCACACCTTCTGGTGGACAACTATCCAACAATCGTCTCGTGTGCTGTGTTTCTGCAAGTCATTCAATGTGAACTTCTTCAACTGTGTTGATTCAGCTGTCATAGTGCCGTTTTAGATATGTATGGAGCAGGACGCAAGTAACGCAGAAGGGTGCGATAAATCGGAGCTCTCTCTTGCATCCCCTGTTGACTAAAAGAGAAAGAGTCCACGCACAAATGCAGGAGTCATCACGAGGGTAAACAATAAATTGGATTTAGCTCCACACGATCCCTTATTTCCTCCAACAATTCTCGGCCTCGGTCGGCCTCAGGGGGGCGAGCTCAACTTGCAGTGCGGAGAAGCGAGCCGTGATGGGCCGGTCTTGTCTCCGAGTGCGGAACAGCCCCAAACTGGCCTCGGACACATGCCCGAGGGCTGACACACTGCATTCCTCAAGAATCTACGGCCTAATTACACTTCTTCCTGCTCCTAGCCCCAGGCATATCTTCTACCCTACAAGCACACCTCTGCCACAGCCGATTACCACCCTATCCTACTTTGTTTAGCGCCCATCCTCTATCAACATCCATCATGCAGAGAGCTTCCCTGGCACCCAAGGCACGACCCCTGCCCCCGGGCGTGTATACCCCCGTGGTAACACTGTACAAGGCTGGTGACAAGTCCCAACCAGTTGACCATGATGCAATGTACAAGCAGTGCCAGGCTCTGGTGCAGGCCGGCATGCACGGTCTCGTTTACCTCGGCACCAACGGAGAATTAGCTCTCCTCACTCGAGAAGAACGCAAGGCCATCCTCGTAACGGCTGTCCGGGCTGTCAAAGACCTTGGGAAGCCTGATTACCCCATCGTTGCAGGAATATCCGCACAGTCCACCTATGAGACCATTATCAACGCCAAGGACGCCGCTGAAGCTGGTGCCTCTTTCACCCTACTTCTACCACCAAGCTACTGGGCCAAGGCTCTCTCCTCGGCTGCTCTGATAGCATACTTCAAAGAGGTCGCAGATGCCTCTCCCATCCCCATTATCGTCTACAACTTCCCAGCTGTCACGGGAGGCATTGATCTCGACTCAGATCAACTCGCCACACTGGCAGAACACCCCAACATCTCCGCCACGAAGCTGACCTGTGGCAACGTGGGCAAGCTCACAAGACTAACGAGCATCTTCAGCCCCGAGCAGTTTGGTGTGTACGGCGGAAGCAGTGACTATCTCCTGCCCACGCTGCACGCCAGCGGAAGCGGCTGCGTCACGGGCATGGGCAACATCTTCCCCGGCTCCACCGCTGCTGTGTATGATCTCTGGAAGGAGGGCAAGCTCGAGCAGGCTAAGAAGCTGCAAGACCTGGTGGCGAATGCCGAGTGGGCCTGCAAGAAGGGCATCGCGATCACCAAGTATGGAGGCTGGTATTTCCTCGGCCGCAACATCGGGCTTGACCAGGAGGAGACTTGGGAGATGAGGAGGCCGTATCAGCCTGTGAGTGAGGAGATGAAGGCATGGGCTGTCAAGACTTTGGGTGTTCTGGGCGAGGTTGAGAGCAAGCGTTCATGGACTACGTGGTAGATAAACAATAAAAATGAACCCAAGTTAATATTATACTTCAAGCACCCAATGAATGCACGAATCAGCATATATCATACAAGGCAAAAAGTGAACTTGAGTTATACTCAGGAGAGTGGTGCTATCAATTACCTTATGCACAGATAAAGTTGGAGAACTAGACAGAGGGCAAAAGCAACTACGCAGTCTAAACCTCAATATCTCAATGTATGGCAATAGTGATAAAAGCAATGAATTAAGTCAGCCATATTCAATTTCTACTCGCTCATGAGTTCAAAGGGATTTTTCATGTTAACATCAAAATATATGCTTAATGTTGGATTACTTCTGAGTTTCTCTCCCAATTATCTTCTTCAATTCCTTACTAAGATACGACAAACTGAAATCCTGAAGAAACAACTTCGTCTGATTTATCCATCATTCAGCACACTACCCCTCAAATTTACCGAATAATCCAGTAGCCAAGAGCACTTTACAGGTGATACTTGAAGAGCGGGCTGCGATCTGACATAATCTCCAACTCATCCTCAGTATACTTGGCCCGAACCTCGGCCTCGCTGACTTGAGCCCGCTTCTTGTTGATCGTGAACAAGATAAACTCCATGCTAAGGGCCGCAAGAATTCCTCCAACAGCAAAGCCCAGTGAAGCACCGTATCCAGTGGTATACTTTGGCTTCTCGTTGTCCTTGTAGATGTAGCTACCGTAGACACCTCCAATCGTACCGGCACAAGCAAGATATCCGATGCTGATGGCTCGCCTCGCCGCATTAGGAGTGTTGTCAACGTTCCATGCGGTAACACCAGGCAGGATAGGGTACATGCCACCGCAAGCAAGGCAGACAGCGAAATAACAAAGACCAAGATTCTGCTTGATAAACTCCGCCTTGGCCATGAGAATTGAAAAGGCCACCAACACACAGATCTGGGGGCCAACGATGAAGGGCATGCGCCACTTGAACTTATCAGCAAGTCGTGAGAGAGCGTATGACGAGATGGCACCACACATATAGGGTGGGATAGTCATCAGCTGAGCATTGGCAGATGTGAAGCCCATACCCTGGGTGATGGAAGGCATGGAGAACTTCAGGCCATAGTTGGGTGCGGCGTTGGACCAGGACATGATGGTGAGAAGGTATACCTTCCAGTCCTTGAGGACATCGAAGAGGGCTGCCCGGTCGAAGGCCTTCAGTTCACCCTTTTCTCCGACGTTGACGACGCTGCGGGCCGCTTGACGGAGAGTCAGATAACGCTTCTCTTCCTCGGTGAGCCAACCAGATAGTTGAGGAGAATCAACGAGCAGGAAATAAGTTCCGATCGCTCCCACTACTGTGAAAAGGCCTTCGATGAGGAAAATCCATCTCCACGACTCCAGGCCACCTTGTCCGCCGAGCTTGGCGATGGCAAAGGCCAAAACTCCGGAGAAGGCACCACCGGTAGCGGCCGAGGTGTATAGAATCGCAACACGGGTTTGAGTTTCGAAGGGGAGATACCATTTCGAGATGATGAGGAGCGCACCGGGGAAGAAGCCAGCCCTGAGAATTTCGTTAGCAATATGTTCTCTTGTTCACTGATGAAATACCAACTTACTCAAATAAACCGAGCAGAATGCGAACGGCACAGAGCTGTCCGAAATTGTGGATGAAAGAGGTGCTCACAACCATTCCACCCCATAGAAACATGATCAAGGCCATGTACTGGGACGGGCGCGCGAACTTGTTGAGGATCATGTTGCTTGGGACTTCGGCAAGGATATATGGGATGAAGTAGATGGAGAGCGCAATGTTGTATTGATCTCCCGTCATGTGAAGATCCTCGAGTAAGCCTTCAATCTTAGCATTGCCAATGTTCGCTTTGTCGATGTAGGCCACCAGGTAGAGGATGGTCAGCATAGGCATCAGACGCCACTATGCATGTTAGAGTTGATCATCTTCGAATAGACAACCGCGCGGCAGACTTACATCAATCTTGGCGAGCACCTTCTTGCGCTTCTCTTCGGGGAAGTTGTCGACAAAGTCAATCTCTTCGGCCGTGAGCCCTCCCCTACCGCTCGTCTCCAAGTGCTTGACATCGCCACCCTCCATGTCTTTGGTAATGGTACCAGAATTAATCGACATGATGTTGAATAGATAACCAACTTGAAGAATGTTCGTTGGATGAGACGGTCCAGGTATGCTTGAACTGTCCTGGGGAGTTTTATAATCAGGACAATGAGATCCAGGCCATGGCCATATCTATACAGATTGAGGGGAAGACTCCGGGTTGCGGGGGAGCGTTCTGGGGTAGTGAATGTGGGGAAATAATTTTGCTCTTCCTCCAGCCAGCCAGCGCTAGAAAGGAACGTTGCTGATCCCGGCGAATAGGAAAGATGACCGAGGGCATGTCACTCCTGGGTGATCTCGCCGACAAACCAAAAATGTCGGGGAGAAGGGCACACGTGAAGTGCTAATAGGTAGCCGCCATTACAAAGCACCCTCCTTATTGGTCTCTAGCCCACGCTTGGGTGCAATGCCGGGCCTAGAATCCTGACTCGTTGGTTTATCTACAGCCCACGGGTGAGACGCCACCCGCGGAACAGTGACTACTTGCAGAAAACGGTTCGTTGTCACCAAGGGAGACTCGTCGGTTTCCCTCCCGCGAGCTGACCAGATCTTCAAGATGACCAAAGGCTGCATTCTGAGTAGTCGCGCAGCTAGTGAAAGCAATAATTCTAGGCCTCGGAACGAAAATCGAGAAGTATAAGGGATCAACGGGAGGATGAAGATAACAAAGCGCATGAGTCAGTTCCCAAGCCTAACGCATCATCGAATGTCATCTGGTGGCGCCATTGTAGAGGTTGCCCGCCATTTCTGTCTTGCCATTATTCATTGTTAGCTGGTTGTATTTGATCCATAGCAATCATTGGCAGTCTTCAGTAGACGCAAGAGAACTAGGAAATACCTGTAGTAAACGAAGGGTGGCCTGAACTATGTTCATGCTGCAGTCATATAGTTGAAACATTGTTCCAAGGACGATCGAGCGCATTAGTGCAGACAGCAAACTATTGAGTGACTGCGGTGGGAGACTGATACTAGTACCAGTTGACTTGAACCAATAGTTCCTATGCATGTCTCCTGACATCTCGGCCAGGAAATGTACATGTTATAAGAGGGTAAATTCTGGTGCTAGGCAAAACCTTGAGATACGATTTTGCAAAGAGAGCAACGTTAAAGAGACCAAATGAGGATAACACATGATTTCGGGCATCCATGGAGCCTGTGCTCTCCAAAGACATCCCGTGATCCGAGATTAGGCCAGGATACAGCTATACGAGCTGAGAGGCAAGTAAACCATTCGGCACGAGGTGCGTGCATCAATCGAGACCGATGATTAAATTCGCCCCTGGAAGCCCCTTGCCTCGCGTACCTCTCCGAGTTTCCACAGGGCCTGGTCTAGATTTAGGGCTAGACCTGGTCACTCTGCTCTCAGACAATCGGTGCGCTCAGTAGTAGCCAACAAGAGTTGAATGATGGGTTACTTTGGTAGTAAATAATATTTCAGATACTTTCTGACCATTGCCATCTTGAAAGGTTATTGAGACATCTGTAAGCGCCCATCAGAAACCTAAAACGCTAACTGTTTGATGTTCGTTGAATGCGAACTTGACAACGTGGCGCTTCCTGAAGAACTCGTCATGTCGCAATCGGCTATCGTCGTGGTCAGAATTGAGCAGCCAGCCTCAAACAATTCTCTAGATTGATCAATCAAAGAATCTCCAAACTCCTGCGTGCTGTCATGCGATTGTTACGAAATGAAGCGGCTAGGTCGGATGCTGCTCAGACTCGACCCTGGCATCAGCTCCAGAATGCTGGGATTACGACACGGGAGCCAAGGGTCTGAAACCAGCACTCAAACGAAGTGCTGTGATCGTCCCAAAAATTAGCCCTTCTAGTCATCAAATTACAGAGCAGGCGCGTTCATTCAAAATTGCTCGAAGATTGCTCGATGTCGCCATGGAGCTCACTGTGGACGTTCTGCAAATTTGACCCAACAGGTCTCTCATCCCCGAGAAACGCGTGGCAGATCTGAGACAAGAAGGCGATCCAGTGTGAAAAAAGCACTCTGGTCCGATATGTGGTTACAGGCTGCGCCTTTGGTCGATGTTTCCTCGTAATCCAACAGTTACTTTGTATAAAAAATGATAAATGCCTTGTTGTTTAAAGGGAGAATAGAAAAAGGCTGCTTTTATTCTCCTTACTCTTACCCATTCATTGATTGTCGTTGATGAATTTTGTTGCAACGCACACCAGGGTCCTTGACCAGCATGCCATGTGAGTCTAAATTGCCTAACCCAGCGGATATTGGCTCGCGTAAAATACCTGATTTCTTTCCCAGTGTGTCATGTATCATAAGTTTTCCTTAATGTGCGTCCGCAGATTTGGGACAGTCTGGTGAAACACGGAGCCGAGCCTCCGCTGCAAATATGGCCAAGACTCCTCATCCACTGCCAACACCACTAATTGTATATTAAAGGTCGATGTGTTCCGTGAAGTGTCACGAAATCTTTTGATCTTCAGGATCAAGGTCATCCTTTCAGTCACTCCTTTTTTACAGCATTGCGACCTGGTTGATTCCAGTCCACCACTCTCCTTTTTTCTTAACCAACAACCCGTCCTGGCGACGTTTTCGTACACACAAACTCCAAAATGCGCTTCTCAATCCTCTCCGTTGCCTTTCTGGCAGGCAATGCCATTGCTGCACGAGGCAAGCCCTGTTCCGAAAGTGGACAAGTCGGGCAGACTAGAACTGTCCCCCAAGTCTCGCATACTCCAGTTTCAACCCACCACTCTCGCTCTCGACGACCAACAAGTGCAGTAACGAGGACACCTTCCATCCCAACCCCCAGCTCTCAACCAATCCGCCCATCGAGCCAGTTTACTCCTCCCGGTTCTGTTGAGTGGCCAACGGATATCATCGAAATCCCCACTGTATCCACGCCAGTCGTCCAGCCCACAACGCTTCAGACCGTTGTGTCCTCGGTTGTCGTGACTACCTCCTCCTCAGCTCCTGCCGCCACTTCATCTGCCGCTTCTTCTCCGGGCACCTCCTCTCTTACAGCTGATGAGCAGGCCGCCCTTGACGCCCACAACGACGCCCGAGCTGAAGTTGGCAACGCTGATCTTGTGTGGGATACCGGTCTTGTCGCCGATGCCCAGGAGTGGGCCGATCATCTCGCTAGCCTCGGTAGCCTTGAGCATTCGAGCGTCTCGGATCAGGGCGAGTGTCTGTTCCAGACGTACACGGGCTCAACACCCTACACTGATGCTGTTAAGGCTTTCGTTTCCGAGAAGAGCAGCTACAATGGAGAAGCAATCGACTCATCTAACTACCTGACCTTTGGCCATTACAGTAAGCATAGACATCCAAGTTCTTTCGTTGCTGGCATTTGCACATTGCTCACCTCTTTAAAGCCCAGGTTATTTGGAAGAGCACTACCAAGGTCGGCATGGCCAAGGCCTCGGGAAGCGATGGCTCTGTTTATGTTGTTGCCCGCTACTCCCCACCTGGAAACTAGTGAGTATCTCTCCTCAATATCATGCTAGCTATGGTAACTAACAATTCGACAGCATCGGAGAGAAGCCCTACTAAGTTTAAGAACCTCTGTTATTGAGACTCGGCGTGTGGATCAGGCAGAGAATTCTTTGGCACCCTGTTAGTAGTTGAAGAAAGTTGCGCATTCTTGTGTATATATCTTGCTGTGTCAACCAAAAGTTGGCACTTTTCTATTCAATTATCAATGTTGAACGTGACAATTGACAATTCAAACGACCATATCAGGTTCTATTTATTGATCCAAGGTCTTGTGTGCGCGAAAGTAATTGCGTAAGGAATAGATGAGATGAGATGGTTGCATCGCATCAACATCCTACTGTCGCCGCCGAGCCATTGAGGCTACATTACCCGAGTCCGGCTGGCTCTCGTCCACAAAACCAAACCTTTCATATAAACGCGCCCCATCCTTGGTAGCATCGACATACGCAGAAATCCTGTTCTGGTTCGCAAGATCGCATCCCCATTTCAGCAGCATCGAACCTGCCCCTCGTCTTTGGTAGTCAGGATGAGTCGCGACTGTGTCGAGGTCTACTGCACAATTAGCTGTAAAATATTGTAAGACAGAATTGAGGGCAATACAGTAATGTTTCTCCTTGCCCATGACTCGCTCCCTCTCCTTTTCCTCCCTCAGGAAAAAAGCATCGCATTCCTCGCCCGGCATGTCCGCATGCCAGGGAGGATATCGCCGTCCCCTCTCATCAGGCATGGACAGATCCCATTTGGCATAGGCAGCGATCCGCGGCCGTCCTCGCGCGTCTTTGGTATCAGGGTCGATAACTTTAACAAAGCGTTGGAAGGGCTTCTGGCGCATATCGTGGCTGTTGGCATCTGTCCACCACTGGCGCACTCCGTCAGTGTCAGGCCATAGACGCCGCAAATCTGGGTCCTGAAACGCGGCGAACCAGACCTCGGTCAGTTCTGGAGCATCCTCCACTGTTGCTAATTCCAGCTGCAGAGGTTCATGTTTGGGGGCTGTCATTTTAGTACTTTGGTGGCGTGAACGGCGTGTTTGATTGATGGGGGATTCTGCTCTCCGCCCCCCAATTCCTCCGCCGGTCTCGGGTTTATAAGAGCTTAAAATCTCACCTCTTCAGTCTCCAACGCGTAACTGGAGCACGTAATTACTGAGTCGGAGTCGGAGTCGGAGTCGGAGTGTCGGACCCGAATTATCTAAAGCCCGTGCGACCTACCCTACAGACACTTTCCTTATTCAATCTACATGGTCTTGGAACGCTAATCACGGTTATAATCATAATAATGATTGTTTAGGGGGAATCTCGGCTATAGATATTAGGAAATAAAAGTAAGAGTGCTTAGGGATATATAAAGAAGAAACAAGAGTGGTTTTGGGAGTTGGGAGCCTCTGTAGTACTGGCATCCCAACACTGTCACATGACGAGCGTTGTCCAGAAAATATTGATACAGCTAGAGCTCAACGCGAAAACTACCGATAACACCGAGAATTGGCTAAGAAAGAAAGAAGCAAAGAAAGAAGCCCCCGTATTGGAGATTAGTGGTTGAGGAAGGTATCTCGATGAAGGTTGCTCTGATGACATCGACGCCTAACAGTCAACTCCCGATCCACTATGCTAGCTGTTCAACAACTGTCCTATTCATCATCCACTTCTTGCTCTTCGCCTGTGCCTTCCAGAGCGGCTAGCTCTTCTTCATCAAGGTCTTCCCTTTTAACCGCTTCGACATGTATACTCACCAAGTTAGGTTTGCAACGTCTGATAGTATCCTGTATCCCACGCGCATCTAGCATGTCAACTGTCATGATTGGGTCGTGATAGTCTTGATACAATAGGCTGTATGTATCTGCGAGCTCATATTTAATAGAACGAAGGCAAGGGAAGCCTTCTAGAAGGTGTGGTAGTATTGTCGGTGCGATTGCCGTGTTGAGGATCTCGAGATGTTCCAGTGAGGTAGACTTTGTGAAATGTGTCAATGAAGTAGAATTTGTGTAATATTCTTGTGAGAAGATCGGTCGATCGAATGAGGCACGATCATAACCCCATGAGGTACGCTCGAGTGTCAAAGATTTGAGTTTTGGGAGCGCCCACAACGGGTGAAGGTCTTCGAGAGGGGACCACACCAAGGGTGGATATGTGGATTTGATGGTACCGGGCTCTTCAAATGGATTGCACATGATGAGTTGCACGAGGTTCAGAATCGACGCCGGAATGAGACCTTTGACGTGTTCTTCAGTCCCATGGCTACCAGGATGCTGTCCAGCATTCATGTAGTAATACCAATAAGGTAGCCTCAGAGTCTGCATCAACATATCGCATCTCCAGTACCCAGCAGCCTCTGAGTCAACCAGACTAGTCATGGGATCCAATTTGATTCGCAAAGACTGAAGCCCCGGCAAGAGAAAGAGCAAGACTGCTGCCAGGTCTTCTTCGAACTTGTCCTCGAGATCAAGTTTCTCCAACTCAGAGGCATCAAATTCCCAACCATCGGCCGCAGACGTCACCGCATTTTCCAGCCCGACAACAGAAAGTGCTTCGTCCCTACAACGTGCATAATCCCATTGTTCTTCTCGGGCTGCCGGCACACGGGCGGCCCTTTCCGGTTCAATAGTCTCTGGTTCCCAATGGCCAGCTAGTTCAAACTCAAGGCTCAGTCGTTTTACTAGCTTTCCCTTTGTCTTGGACTGGTCCTGCAGGATTGTGCGAGTGAGAAAACGAATGTCTCCGTTGAATAATCGTATTTGGCTGTACAGCAAGCCGGTCGCAACAGCATTAAATGACTTGGAGACACGACAAAGTGATGCCAAGGTCCTGCGATTAAGAACATCTTCTTGAATTGTTGCTTCGGAAGCATCTGATCGCGGCCCAAACGGTTCGACGAAATGGCTGAATATCATTCCCAAGATTTCTAAGGGTATCGCAATGGTTCTGCGATTAAGAACTTCCTCCTGAATTGTTGCCTCGGAGGCATCTGGTCGCTGCCCAAACGGCTCGACAAAATTCCTGATTATCATTCCCCAGATTTCTAATGGTGCCGCCATAGTGAACGAAGATGCCTTTGCTCTGGGAAACGAAATTTGGAAAACAAGGAAACAAGAAAGCGATAGGCTTCGACTGAAATATGCTGCACTTGATACACGGAATCGCTGAGGTATATAAAGCGTGAGACTCATTTTCTAAACCGTTAAAAAGTTCACTGGGTTAAGTTAGCTGCCTGATTATTGTGGGTCTCGAGAAGAGGATTCTAACAAGTGAGAATAGTACGTAAATGTGAACTCACCACAATGTCGATATCATGTCACTTTTCACTCTTCTTCTTCCATTCTTGCTTGTAACCTATTTTTCTTGTTTGGTTGCATGTGTTGTTACGGTGAGTTGATTTGTCTGTTGTCGAGTAATTCTAATTTAGAGGTTATATGCGACTCCTCGCATGCCAAATAAATCGGCTACCATTTCATAGGACTGATCAGGCCTAATATGTAATGTGAACTCTTTCATGTATTATATGAATTGAATCCGGATAATAGTTGCTGTATACTTGAGAATAAATCACAATCTATTCGACGCTGGGCACCTCAACGATGACCGTGGAGACGGGTAGAATTTCGACGGAAATGGCTTTCTTTTCGGAAGGGAAAATAGGGTGGTCATGAAATTATAAAAATTTCTTCTGCTCCTGCTTGATATAAACTATGTCTATAGCAGGGTCAATTATAAATCCTCAACATTCAAAGGACGAACAACCAATGAACAATTGAACTTTTGTGTCCACTAACGTATTGTTAGATGGTTTTATTCTATACATGGATAAGTTATCTGTTGAAGTGGAGTGATGAAATCGAGAATTAGGTCATTTGATCTTCTCTTTCAAGGATAATATAGTTTTGGCATGGTTTGACAACCTTATCTGCTTGTATATAGCTCATTGGGATTTACAGCATGAATTAGTCTACATTGTGTCGGCCGCCCTGCAACAGCCCTGCAAAGAAGCAAGGGCCTGATGCCTTGTTCATCGCCGCCAGGACTAGGATTGGATCTGCGCCAATCAAAGCATGGCTTCAAAGGGAGCCGAGGCATTCCTTTAGATGTGGACTCGGTATTATCTATGAAGTACGTGAAGCATATTAACTGCCCGCATTTCGGAACCGGCAGGTAGAGATAGGTGCCGCAAGGGCTATAGGCTGCATTACGGTCACTAATCAAATGTCACCAAGCTCCTCTAATCCTGCTTTTCTCGTCGTATCCACCAAATTGGATGTGTCCCCAAAGCGGAGGATGAGTAAGGTGTGAGTGGCATTTGATGACTATTGGGCGCGTATATGCGCTGCCGTGGGGTACATTTTTCCGGTTTCACGGAAATCACTCAGCGGATTATCAACACTTGAACTGAGACCCCATTAAGAAGCAGTAGCTTCAGCTCACTACCTACATTCGGGTGGGAGGTGTCGTGTAGGGCCGACAGATCATTCATGCTATGCAACTATCCGGATCACCGCATGATTGATCTTTGGCGATCTAAAACCGCTAAAGGACTAAAAATGAGACAAAAGGCGAGACGTGCCGACGCTAATGTCACATTAAATGTCATTAATGGGGGCTATGCCGATCCGTCCAATTAGGGGATCACTTGCGAGTGGTAGAGGTAGACGAAGAAGGGCCGTAGAGTATAGGAAATGAAGTCTATAATGATGCTCGTACTCACTCACATTTCGACAATTTGTGAACATCGAATAGAAGCAGCGCGCTGACAACCAAAGGACCGCCCTTGGGTAGCAGATCTTCAACGGAATACTCCCGTCCAATAAGCAGCCGGGGCTTAGACACAGGTCGGTCAGAAGATTGGGGGCTGCCCCTTTCAGGAAGGTCGACGTGGCAGGATTGCAACCAGTACCAAAACGTGTCTCTGCCCGATCAATAGTAGAATGGCTAGCTTCAAGGGCTTCAATTAGGGAAGGAAGTATTATCCTTCCTCCCAGCAGGCAGCTGTCCCTAATATGGCCCCTCACGGTTGATGTTGCAGTGCGCACAGGAGCCGCCTTTTCAACTGCACTTTGCCACTGGGCCAAATGACGGGCTGGGCTTGGCATACACCAGAAGCCGCCCTTTTGCCAGTATGCGTATGTTTTGTATGAGGTTATGATGTAATGTTATGGCTCATAAGCGGCGGGCATTCTCATACTTTTTGCTCAACTTAGTGGTCCGACCTGCTAAGCTATCACGTAGGCCATGTTGACTATGAGCTAGACACATGTGTAAGCGCTCTATCTGAAAGAAGAGTGATCAGGACACACGATGTGGCATCGCCACCGCGCGGGACGGGAAGACTTGGCCAGCCCGGAACCGAAGTACGCAGATCTTTCCCCGTGCCATAGCCCCCCTGCAACCACTTCACGTCATAAACGGCAGTGGGCCCGTGAAGGTGCGTGGCTAGTCTGTGAAAGAATGAAACAGCCAATCCTTCCATGCAAGGGAAACGAGCTGACATTACTGAGGAAGCGGGGCAGGGCTGTTGCTGAGCTGAGGCGGGACTGCCGACAGGCGCTAGCTTACGATCTAGATGCCGATATATTACTCCAGGGGAAGCTTGTCGGACTTCGCGCGTACAGAAGCACGTCAACTTATGTATTGCCAGTCATACATTTATCTCGGCATGCCTCCCCCCCTCTTTTAACTCCCCGCAATAAGAAAAGGTCCCTGCGATATGCTCATGGTTGGGACTGTCTTCGACGCAGCCAGTATTGCGCCATGGCTTCAGACGCCGCGGGTCTCCAAGGGATGGACCCGTACATCATCGAGGCCTTGACCTATCTCGCCTTTTGCATTCTTCTCATCGCCTTTCGAACTTACTGTCGGATGAGGGGAGGAGGAATCAGTGCTCTGGGCCCGGAGGACTATCTCATGCTCGTCAGCATTCTACCATTCGTAGCCGAAACCACGATAGCGTACAAAGTGGGAGAGACCTTTCATGGCCTCACGAACAGCGACATGACGACGGAAGAACGCGAGGCACTCTCACCTGACAGCCACGAGTATGCGTTGAGGTATGAACCGAATTGGCGAAGACAAGGATGGGCCGATTGAAAATGCTCCCGACAACTAACAATTTATTCTCAGAGTGGGTGGCTCTAAAGCCATTATTGGAGGATGGTCAATGTACATGACACTCATTTGGACGCTCAAGGCATCAATGTGCGCATTTTATTTGCGCCTGACGGTATGTACCAGCTATGAAGCATACTACGTATACGTCTTATGCTGACAAGACGTATAGTCCGGTCTTCCGGGTTACAGGAAGCGTGTTTACATTGGCTTTGTGAGCATCGTTGTCTCGTACATCATCTGCATGTGCTCAGTATTACTGAGCTGCCAGCCATTCCACAAATTCTGGCAGATTAATCCATACCCCGGTAGTATGTGTAAATCTCATCTCCCTTTTGAAAATCAAATCCGTGATGCTAACCTTTCGTACTAGATTTTTGCGAGCCGGCAGTGAATAAACTCACGATTCATCTGTCCATGTACCTTAATTTTCTTACCGACATGTATCTCTTCCTGATACCTATCCCTATGCTCTGGACAGCTCAGCTTCCGAAGGCGAAGAAGATTGGGCTGGCTGTTTTATTCTCCGGGGGTCTTTTGACCATGATCTTCGGATTTCTTCGGGGCATCGCCATCCTCAAGGTTTGTCACCAGGGTTGAAGTTTACTACTCCTTTCCACATACTAATGAGAGAAATAAATTAGAGCGATGCTACTGGACCTAAAGAAGGAGCTGCCTGGGCTTGCCGCGAATCCTTCGTCGCAATCACGACGACAAACCTGCCGATGACGTGGGGCTGGATAAGAGAGAAGCTCCGCCCATTCCTCGGCTCCCTCATCTCTACAAACAAATCCCGGACACCGAAGTATGGGTATGGCAAAAGAAGTGGTCGGCAACCGGGAAGCATGGCTTTGGATGATAGGTCTGAGAACTGGGGGTTATCACAAACCAAGGCTACGATTTTTAGCGAGGCAGGAACTGGAAAGGTCTCCACGGACGAAGAGGCTATCTTGCCGCGGAGCACAAGCTCTATGGGCGGAATTCTAAAAGAGGTTGAGCTGAGTGTTTCGTCTAGTACACGGAAGTCCGCGGCGGGATTATAGACATGTATATAAAAGACTTCGATTTACGCCATGCACATAATTCTTTACACATGAAGCCTCCTTGAATCCATGACACGGATGGACTCCTGATAAGCTAGATTCAGCATCGATCCCAGACTGAAAAGGTCTGTCCAAAGATAGGCGATTCATTTTGTTGAGATGTCGGGCTTGGCATCTTCTATTTCTGTTTTCTACTTTATACTTGAACTCTCCTTAGGTCTAAAGAGAGACAGTAAGTGGGATTGCGGACTGGACTTTTTACGAGAGTAATGGCTAAGTCTTTACACAGAGAATGAGCAATAGTGAATTTCGGTAAGCCAAAATCGTGGAACCTTATCTCGAACTTTGGCCCATCTTGATTTGCCAGAGGATCTTGTTGATAAAGACGAACCTTTACTATGACTAGAGATAAACTATGCTCCTCGACAACCACCTCCTGCTGCCCTAAGCCCAGGCATCAAACCAGCTCACTGCTTGATAAAACGCCTGCTCCTTTCCGTATTTCTCCTCTGGATTCGAGATGTTCCCTCGCACGCCAAACCCATGGTTTGTCCCGCTGTAAAGCGCCACTGAATATGGCTGGGCTGTTCCTTGCAGCAAAGCCTCGATTGCAGCACGTCTTTCTGGCGTGAGCATGCTGTCAGTTTCTGCTCCCTCTTCAGTTAGCACCCATAACCATAATCAGACGTGATAATACCATGAGTGTACTGACCTGCGGCAGCAATCGATACTGGGCCTGTGATTGCTTCAATCTCACCGTCCTCGAGAAGACTAGGATGAGCAGCAAATCCTGCGTCGACGCCTTGACCTTCTGCGAGGGTGCGGAATGCGTAACGTCCGCCGAAGCAGTACCCGGTTGCCACTACTTTCTTGACCGTGGGAATGCTGCGAATATACTTGATGACCGATGTAAGAACTGGATCAATAATCTCTGGACGGTGGTTGTACAGAAATTCAGTCAAGTTGAATGATGGCGTGCCATTGATATCCTCCGGGGCGGGAGTTCCGTTGAACAGATCTGGTGCTATGGTCAGATATCCCGCGCGAGCGAAGCTATCGGCCAGACTATTTCATGTCAGCTTGGGACTTTTAACTCTCCAGCGTTCATACTTACAGTTTGTTTTGGGGCAGCTGGATTCCAAAAACGTCGGTCAGATACAAGACGGCCGTGTCGGACTTTTTGCCCGTGACATAAAGAGTGACTAGAAATTCTCTTAGCATGCGCTGTGACATCTAAAACATCACCAAAGCGAAGAGTTTCCATACTGTCATCGTTCTTGATCTCTGTACCAACAGGTGTCCCTTCGTGTGCTACTGGCGGCAGGCATTTTCCTGCCACACCAGACAAGGCAATTGTCGCAGCAAGAAAAAGAGATTGCTTCATGTTGGCCGAAGTTGAATCAGGACTTAAGTTGTCAAGTTGACAATCCTCTCCGGTGTACTGTCTCGATTGATATTTAAATAATCCGTTCAACGGCCGGTTGCATCATTTCATACCCCACTGCTTGGCACGGAGCTCGTCACGGAGATAAGCTTCCCTTCACGATTACCAATTGGCGGGATTTACAATTGATATGAGCGGCATTGAAAGTAACTTCCCCATCCAGAATAGTCGCAATTACGCGGTGACATTTCACTGTGATGGAAACCATGGGTTCTTTAGTCATCGCTGACAGACGGAGATGCTCAGCCGCGGATCCGCGGATACTTTCCGTATTGCCTTCGGCTAAAGAGCTGTGATGCGCCTCTATTGCAGTTACTTTTCATCTACGTACGCGGCTGTGGCTATAGTATCGATAATTAGATGCCAAGCTTTTATGTTACAAGGCTACAACGGAGAATTCTACCCGTGGATATGACTGGACGCTGTATCTATAACGATCAGGGATAACATGTCGGCTCTCCACATGACGACGAGCCTACCGAAATTCATATCTACTACAGATTCTCATCATTAAATACAGCCATGCTAGATCCTTATGTCCCGGAATGACTATATTCATATGGTCTCTCCTACTTTAGTCCAACGGCTTTACCAAACCTTAGCTAGGGCATCTCTTGCTTTAATTTAGCCATCTTCACCGTATATTAGCTGGGGCTATGAGTCTCTATTACGTATTCTTGCCAATAACTGTAGGGCAGCTACTAAAATGGAGTGATTGGGAAGGTGAAGCCATGTATGAGATGGATATAGGATTATCGGATATCACAGTCTATAGCGAACCTAATCCGAGAATATCTCCGCTGATCATTGCAACCACACAGTCTGGACAATGGCCGTTTTAAGCTTATTACATCTCACGTGCTACTAACCAACTTAGTCTCTAGTCCTTTGAATCACCTGTATCGGCCATCTGGCTTCAACGAGTGACTCAGCTACGTGTCCATGCTTGCCAAGACCAAGTATGTAATGAATCGAGATAACAGAATGCGGGGTGCTTGTGTCTGTGGAGCGCAGCCATCTGTCGACCACTCAACGTTGTTCGTTCACTTGTGCTTCACGCGTATCTATTGTCCGTCCCGATGCATGAAGCTCGTTCCGAGACACCCCCTCAACAATCGGGATGGGAACCCGAGACCTTATATAAGTGTTCGACGAGGAAGACGTGTCGCACAGAATTTTAAAACAGGATTATTCTGTTTTCATGATCTGGTGGAAATATTAAGTACCTTTGTTAAGACTCTACGCAGTTACATCAAGCTATCATGGCAGTCAAAACCAAGCTGGACCTGACGAGCGCCTACGTCCAAACCATTGATGGCAAAGCCTCCCCCACCGAGAACACACGGAATGGGATTAACCCCGCTAATCTCCAGGCTCTTCCCAAAGTTCCCGTTGCGACACCGGAGGACCTTGACCGTGCAGTGCTCGCCGGAAAGAAAGCGTTCAAATCTTGGTCCAAGGTGCCCCTAGAAGAGCGCCGGAAAGCTCTTCACGCTTACGCAGATGCGATAGAAGCTGTGCACAGTGAATTCCGTGACCTTCTCGTGGCGGAGGGTGGAAAGCCGGTATGTTAGGCCCGTCATACTCTGAGCTTGTAGGAACTGACCGATTACGTCAAAGTTGGATCCAGCGGCGGGCGAGATCACATTCGCTATTCAATGGATTCGCGGGATTATCGACATTCCCGTCGCGGAAGAGACAATTATCGAAGAGAACGACGAGCGTTCCATTGTTCAGCGCCTCACGCCGATTGGTGTAGTAGGAGCAATTGTTCCCTGGAACTTCCCTGCTATGCTTCTTACTGCCAAGCTGGCACCAGCTCTTCTCACCGGCAATGTCATTATCATTAAGCCATCGTAAGCACCCGGCCATCTGTACCCGAGCAGGATTTTGGGATAAGAATTAACCATCGCAATAGGCCCTTCACACCTTATTGTGGATTGAAACTTGTTGAACTGGCGCAGCAATTCTTCCCTCCCGGTGTTGTTCAATCTTTGAGTGGAGGTGACGAACTGGGACCCTGGATCACAAGCCATCCAGGCATTGACAAGATCAGCTTCACTGGCTCAACCCATACTGGAAAGCTGGTTCACTCAAGCGCCAGCAAAACACTTAAGCGAGTCACTCTTGAATTGTGAGTTATCCCTGCTTTGACCTGTCTCTGAAATCTTTGCCTGCTAATACCGACTTCTAGGGGTGGGAATGACCCGGCCATCGTTCTTCCTGATGTTGACATAGACGTTACTGCCAAAGAGGTATTTATCCTCTAGTTCTTGAGAACACATTCGCAAGAGCATCACTAACCTTCCTAGGTTGCTTTCTACTCTTTCCTCAATACTGGCCAGATCTGCCTCAACATCAAGCGTATCTATGTTCACGAGTCCATCTTTGATGAGTTCAGAGATGCGGTCGTAAAGCATGTTAAGACCTACGTGGTCGGTGATGGCGCCGACCCCAAAACCACACACGGCCCCCTTCAGAATGCAATGCAGTACGAGCGTGTTAAAACTTTCTTTAGTGATATCAAGAAAGAAGGGTGGAACGTTGCCGTCGGTGGCAAAGTGCAGCCCTCAAAAGGCTATTTTATCCCTCCGACCCTGATTGACCGACCTCCCGAGAAGTCTCGTCTGGTCGTGGAAGAACCTTTTGGACCAATCGTCCCTATTCTCTCTTGGAAGACAGAAGAAGAGGTTATCGAGCGTGCCAACGACACGAATGTTGGTCTTGGTGGCTCTGTCTGGTCAAAGGATGTGGAGAAGGCAGAACGTCTTGGTCGGGAGCTCCAGGTCGGAACTGTCTGGGTCAACACCCATTTTGCTCTTGCTCCTATTTCTCCCTTCGGAGGCCACAAGGAGAGTGGTATTGGTATCGAATGGGGTTTGAGTGGCATTAAGGGGTTCACAAACTCCCAGACTGTCTGGCGAAGCAAGAAACTTCCTTAATGGCACTCCATGGTGGCTGATCTCTGTAGATAGCCGCTTTCGAATCCAATAATAAGTAAATTAGTCCCTTGCATGGATTTCCGCCCTTCATCATATACATCAACTGTTGACGGGAAATTCTACTTCTCCGCACAAGCTATGTTGGGTATCCTGTTCGGGGACTCGCAAGCCCCGTGATGCCGCTCGGATTCGTATTCATCTTCGGAAATTTAACGATGCGATAACATGCGCAATTTTCTATAAATTATGGCCGCTGCAGATGAATTGAATGGCACCCAAGGAGATATTTCACCAAGGGCCCCCAAGAGTGAGAGCGAACCAAGATGTCTAGCCATGTTGTCGTCATTATTGGTGCTGGAGGCATGGGTCTTGCCATAGCCCGCCGTATTACCAATGGACGTCAACTAGTCCTAGCAGATTACTCTGCAGCGGCCCTCGAAGTGGCAGCAAAGGACCTACGTGACAATGGGTACGATATTGTTACCCACACTGTCGATGTTTCAAAGCTCGATGCTGTGCAAGAACTTGCCAAGGCAGCTGCGAACCTAGGCCAGGTCGATGCCGTGGTTCATACTGCCGGTGTATCACCCGTTCAAGCACCCCCTCAACAAGTTCTTGAGGTCGATCTTGTTGGCACAGCAAATGTTCTGGATGCCTTCTATGAAATCGCGTTGCCGGGCTTAGCCATGATCTGCATCGCAAGTATGGCTGCCCATTTGGGCGGTGGTATGACTCCGGAATTGGAACGCCATCTTGCTACTGCACCAACCGACATACTGCTTGACCATCCCGAGATTGATAACAAGACACCCATGAGCTATGCAATGGCTAAGAAGGGAAACATTCTACGAGTTAAAGCGGCGGCGAAGCCATGGGGAGACAAAGGCGCGAGAGTGAATACCATCAGCCCGGGAATCATAGCTACAGCAATGGGCAAGCAGGAATTCGAAGGCCCGACAGGAGATCAGATGAGGCACATGCTGGCTACATCCGCTGTAGGAAAAGAAGGGACCGCAGAGGACATTGCGAATACGGTCGCGTTCCTCATAGGGCCCGAGAGCAGATACATTACCGGCACCGACTTTCTCGTTGACGGGGGCGTGGTGGCAGGTCTTACTTCTCAACGCTGGGCTGCATAAGCACTTGTCGGCCAGCATTTTAGAGTATGCGGTGATAAACATGTCGAAAGTACCTAGTTGTTAGGTCCAGCAGTTCTATCAATGCGAAAACGAAAACGAGAGATTGCATGCAAGTATCGGCTTCCATGCATAATTTGCCATGTAATATTCATGATTCAAATGAAGACCAGTTAGAATTAACTGATCCGAGCCACTTGCTAAATCATCTTGTAAGACGAGGGAGAAATAAATTCCATCTAGCGTCTAGCTTTTCGCAGATGCCCTGTCATAAGTGTTGGTCAAAAACCGCCTGGATCGGCCGTATTCCTCAGAGGGGCATGAAGGACGGACGTGCCCTGCGCGAATTTGTTAAATCTAAGGAGTATTCCTTTCTCAATTCACTTCATAGTATCTATGATCGTGGGATCATGAATCTATATATCTATAATCACTGTGCAAGTGCTAGGAGCCTATCTTGAAGTTCCTCTGGGAGGGAGAGCCTGACCAAGGGAATGTATTGTTGGGAACCATGAACATCGTCTTCCATATAACCGCCGGAGCACGATGGCTCCCCCCTTCGTTTTCTGGGCATTGTGGCCTTAAAAGCCATTGCAACATCAAAGAAGCCTGCCCAAAAGACCTCAGCTTCGTCTAGACGGAATAGTTCAGCGATCACCGCTTTGTTTAGCAAGTCAGACTCCTTGACAAGATTATAGACGTCCTTGTTGTCAAACATGACATCCACAGTGATCTCGTATGGACCGGAGTTTTTTGATCGTATCACCTTGGCCACATCAACGAGAGTTTTGGGAGTCTGCTCGAACGAAGGCTTGGGTTGAGTTGGGGGCTTTGAAGACACGGTGCCAGCGCTCTGAGTGACGAAGGATGATCCATTCGAAGTGACCTTAACTCCAACTTCGGCGTACGTATCGCCATTTCCCAAAGTGTACTCCTGCCAACGGAACAAGCCCCGCTGCCCGTCGATATCCGCCTGGGGAAGGGAATTTTGGCGAGCGCCTTCCTCTTCCTTGGAAAGTGGCATGAGATGGTAGATGGAGAACTCAGCGCATTCCTTCGTCTCCAACTCGAACTTGCCGCCGATACCCATAGCGAAATTGCCCGAAGTCGCCTTTTGTTTGGGATAGGATCCATGCGTGCAATGCACTCTGACAGTTGAAGCTAGACTAGTTGCAACGTCTTGAGATTCCGCAATCACCTCGGCGACAATGAAAACTTCACTTGGCACGTACTCGGGGTCATGCTCATTGAAACCGTACGTATGGAAGCCAATATCCCACTTCTCGTCAACGTGGTTGTGTTGGCTTCCGGCAAAGTCTTTGACGGATTGAAGGAACCAGTCAAGCTGCGAGATGAGAATCGGGTCTCGAAAGGAGCCCATAGTCAAAGTACGGTATCCAGTGACGCGGGCTCCCTCAAGTTTGGTGAAATATGTCGTGTTTTCTCGGCGATTGCCGTGGAATACTGACCCCCGAATACGAACTGATATATCATCTTCAAGTTGAGTAAAGGTAGACTCGTTGAGGTCAATGTACCCTCCGGGGCCAAACAATTTATCTGGTCGGCTCTTTTCATAGAGAGTGTGCGCAGCAACACTCAGTGGTGTGCAGCGAGCGGCAGGGTTCAGTGGCTTGATGTCAAAGCTCAAGTCGTTGTTCATGATGCCCTGGGCGCTTGTGCCCTTGGGCGTAGCGCAGAGGCCGCCGCATTCGAGGATCTTGCCCATATGTGAAATCACTCCAAGCTCGCCGGGGCTTAGGTCAGTGTATTCTTTCAAGCCTCGAGCCTTAAGGCTATGGTAGGTGGTAAAGGCTACAAAAGGGGCCAAGTCGTATGATCGACCAGCAATCAAGACATTGAAGTCGGGATGCGCGTTGATTGCATCCAACAGTGGCTCAGGCCCCATTTGGGCAACGATCCTGGGCGTCTGTTCAACAACGTCGACAGTGAGCTCTGGGACGGCCTCCCCACAGCCTGTGATCGTGCCTGCATTCAATCTGTCCACAACCACAGTCTTTGGGACCTCGGAATAAATGGCAAGAGTCTTCAGTTTCCAGTTCCTGTGGATAATTGGTTAGGATTAATGATCAAAGCTAGGTAATGATACTTTGGTTGGTAAGGGCGACTAACTCATGACCAGGCTCTTGAGTGATTTCTCGGATAATTTCAAGGAATAAATCGACATGCTCATCGCTCCCATCTCCACCAGCAGATGATAAGAGCAAAGGGACCGAATACTTGATGGAAAAGGTGAGTAGCTTGCGAAAATCGCGAACATAAGATGATCTGGGGCAAGTAGTGGTGCCAATTGCAAGCTTTGAGGGGCCGGAATCAGTCGAGCCAGCATCCAGAATGATGGCAGTCGGCGTAGGATAGTCGCTGAAGGTCTCCAATGCTGCCTCAACTTGATCCTCTGGGAAGCCATAGCCCATCATGCCCACTGGCGTCACGATTTGGCATAATGGCGCGACAGGAGCGCTGGATCCAACAATAGATGTGCCCATCGTGATGGAATGGTAGTAATAAATCCTAATAGAAAAGGCTTTATGACCAGCTTAAGTCTGATTTTGCTTCGAAACGTTCTTCCCTGCGTATATATGCGCGGAGGCGAAGACAAAATAATTGGGGTGGCTGAAGCTATCAACCTTTTAGCGCAACAAAATGCCCAGAGAAAGACGTGACACTGCAAAGCAATTAACTTGAATAGCCAATCGGTGGTCCACGTAAATCAAAATTATTATAATGGCGCAGCTCAGGATGGAGGGATTCAACCCTGCCCAACACTTTCATGGATGTTGTCTGATGACGACCCACCCGTAATGGCGATATCGCTTCTCAAAGCGCTTTCGGCTTCGCGGAGGCGATATCGCTCCAGGAAGCGAAAACGGGTTGATGCCCCCGTCGAACTTATTGCCCCTTGACTTCTGCAGCCAACTACACCATGCTCTGCGGGGATTTGCGGAGAAGCTTATGGGGTATTTCTCCCCAGGGGGAGAGTCCATGAACGCAAATCTACCAACCAAAAGGAGAAGATCTCTCATCTTGAACCCTTGATTTCCTGTTCACGAGTCATGGGACCTTGCTTAGATTTCCAGGAAGTTTAAATAAGATCGTTGCCTCTTCCTTGTTCCAACTCCCATATCCTCACCTTTGTCCCCGGCTACGGTGTTCATATATCTAAAGGAAAAGGAACCCGAGATCTTGAACCAGCTCAGATGGCGGAAAAGCTGAAGGAGAGTTCCATCATATTGGATGATGACGGAACCGTTTCACACAATGAAGCTGTGGCAACTACGGACATGGGCGAAGAAGAGCTGGCCTTCATGGCTAGCTTTGGAGACGAACAGAAAAAGGCCTTACTTCGAAAGGTTTGCGACCTCTCTTCATTGCACCTACAATTTCTCATGTGGCATTTCCCCGTACCGAAATATGCTAACTAATTAATTCCTATTCAGATCGACATCAGGTTGATCCCGTTCCTTTCTTTCCTCTACCTCATCAGTTACCTTGACCGAGCAAACATCGGCAATGCGAATATCGAAGGCTTGTCGGAGGACCTCGGCCTGAGTGGAACACAGTACAACATCTGCCTTGCAATCTTCTTTGTTCCTTATATTCTGTTGGGTAAGATACGGCATGGAAGGCCAACGCCAACCTATCCACCTCCCCGAAGCCTGCCAATATTTTTTCCCGATAACTGCTAACATCTTTTTCTTTCTGCTTCAGAAATACCCGCGAACATGATATTAAAAAAGTTCGACCGACCCTCGACTTGGATTGCGATAATGACATCAACGTGGGGGCTCGTCCTGCTTTGCACCGGATTTGTGAAGAGTTATGCAGGCCTTGCCGTGACCCGTGTTTTGTTGGGTGTGACCGAAGCCGGCTTCTTTCCAGGCGCGATTCTGATTGTTACGAGTTGGTATTCCTGGAACGAAGTTGGCGTCCGGATTGCGCTTTTCTATACCTCCAGTGCCCTTGCTGGTGCGTTCTCTGGTCTTCTGGCATTCCTGATTGCTAAGATGGACGGAATTGGCGGCTACGAAGGGTATGCAAAATTCAAAGCTTGATCTGGATTGCAACTAATATGATCAATAGGTGGCGATGGATTTTTCTTCTCGAAGGGGGCGCAAGCTTGTTGATCGGCCTCGTCTGCCCCTTTGTGCTTATAGACACGCCTCGACACTCAAAGTGGCTCACAGATGACGAGAAACGGTATCTTATTCTCCGCAAGCAAATCGAGGATGGCGGTCGTGAGAGAGCTGCCAGAGGTGACAAGATGAGCTCCAAAGTCATCGTTTCCGCGCTTCTCGACTGGAAGATCTACCTCCAGGCTCTGATCGCACTTTCAAATACGATACCAAACTACGGGCTGAAGTTCACAATGCCTCAGATCATGAAGAATATGGGCTACACTTCCGCAAATGCTCAGCTCTTAACCATCCCGCCCTACTTCCTCGGGGCTTGCAGCGCTTACGTATCGGCTCGGTTCGCCGATCGTTACAAGTGGCGAATGCCCTCTATCGTCGGACCTCAGCTACTTGTCATTGTTGGGTTCGCCATCAGCTTTGCCTATGCAGGAGACATCAAGCATCGGATCGCCGAGTGCTACTTTGCGATTTCAGTGGCTTGTATCGGTTTGTATCCTATTATTCCCAGCGCCAATGCGTGGAATTCCAACAATCTGGCGGGACCTGCCAAGCGTGCCATTGGAATCGGTTTACTTGGAACTTTCGCCAGCGCTGGCGGGCTTGGCGGCTCCTTCATCTATATCCAGGAGGAATCTCCTTGGTATACTACTGGGTTTAGCGTTTCACTTGGTATTGCTGTGATTGGTCTTCTCTCAGCACTCTTCCTGGACTTTGCTCTTTGGCGGATCAACAAATCTAATGAGAAAATGACGGTTGAGGAGATTCATGCCAAGTACACTGAGCAGGAACTGGCTGACATGGGAGACAACTCGCCTCTCTTCAAATACAGGCTTTAGCAAGACTTGGCATTAAATGGGTGCGGTTCAAAGAGCTCTCTGACGAGCTTCACCAGACGCAACCGGGTTGCGGGTATTCCATGAAATAGTTAGTTTCTAGTTGTCACGCAATCGTTTTCACGCGCTATAGTTGCTAGTTACCACGGTTTTCAACAACGCAATTGGCAGTGTAGCCCCCTGTTAGATAACCAAAACAAGAAATCAAATAATCAAGACTGTCGAATATACACGTAACTTAAATATAAGAAAAGTAGATCTATCAGGATTAGTATAAATCCGCGCCGTGGTAAGAGTTGTCCAAATGCCCAACGACCTCGATTAACAACGTGATGCGCTTCCACCATTCACTGAACGCCGCCAACGGTACACAACATATCTTACTCATAGGTTTATGTGGAAATTTTGAACAATAGACCATGGTTTTAGCCACACACGAGAATAGCCATGGTCTAGAGTTGCTTCATGACTCAAAGTAGTCTCAAGAGCTCAAGAGGTGGACCGTTGGATTGGTGGAGAGCAGGATGAACCCCACCGAGAGGCGATTTCGCATCCTCAGCCGCTACCGGCCCACCCATGAAGCTTGGTTATGTGAATAAAAGACTATTAGAAATACAGAGTCAGAAATTGTTTCCCAGGTATAAGTGCCCGTAATTACCTGTACAGCACTTCAGAGAACGTCACAAGTTACACGTACAATGGATGCCGTTGTCTTTCGGGGGAAGCTTCAAGTGGCAGTAGAAAGACGGCCGATCCCACGAATCCAGGATGGTGGAGATGTCATCGTTAAAGTAAGATATACGGCGCTGTGTGGAAGGTAAGATTCTCGCTATTGTGGCCAACATGCTCCCACAGTGTTTCTTACAAATCCTTCCGAAATCTCCTTTACCATACTGCAAATACCATAATCTTTCAACTGATCCTGCTATTACTAGTGAGCTACATGTTTTTCGGGGCCACCAGCCATCGGATACCGGATTCATTATGGGCCATGAGTTCGTGGGGGAGATTGTGGAAATCGGGGCAGGTGTTACCGCGTTCAAGAAAGGAGACCAGATCGTTTCACCTTTCACTATAAACTGTGGCCAATGTTTCTACTGCAGCCATGGATATTCTTCCCGCTGTGTGGAGAGTGCACTCTTTGGAACAACATTGCTCGACGGTGCTCAGGCTGAATACTGCCGAGTGCCCAAGGCTGACACTACCATCGTGAAAGCACCTTCCAACATTGCCCCCGAGAAGCTAGTATTGATGGCGGATATCTTTCCAACTGGGTACTTTGCAGCCAAAAATGCGTTTGCAGGTTTCACTGAAACTCTCACCAAGAAAGCCACTGTGGTGGTCCTCGGTTGCGGTCCTGTCGGTCTCTGTGCCATCGTTAACGCTATGGAGCACAGACCGAAACAGATCTTGGCTGTCGATGCCGTTGAACTGAGACTGCAGCAAGCCAAACGGCTAGGCGCGGACCCATGGAACTTTAAGACTAATTTAAGTGGGCTTAAGGAGAAGGTGTTGGAGTTGACTGATGGCCGTGGGGCTGATATAGTGATCGAGTCCGTCGGTCACAGCGATGCTCTGCGCCTTGCTTTTGACCTACTAAGACCTTGGGGTACTATATCAAGCATTGGTGTGCATAATGCGGACATCCCGTGGTCCGGGAATGAAGCCTATGCAAAGAACTTAACCCTAAAGATGGGCAGATGCCCGGTGAGAAGTATGAGCTCTGTGTTACTTCTCTATTTACACATGAAGAAGCTGAAACATTTTCCAGGTTTATTCATCGAAGCATTAGAAATGCTCGAAAAGAAGCAGAATGATCTGGAGTAAGTAGAAATCCTTCGCTCATTACGATAGGAAGCAAAGAGCTGATTAAATTCAGCTTCATGGTCGACAACATCCGACCTTTGTCAGACGCTGTTCAGGCGTAAGTTTCGTTCCATCTTAGCCGAACCACATGACACTGATGATGTTGACTTAGGTACGATGATTTCCATAATATGAGATATCAAAAGATAATTTTCAAGCCCGGAGAATGATACGGTGTATGCTTTTGGGAGGGCAATGATAGAGATACAAAAGAACACAATTTCACTACCTCATATCGAGCAAGTTCGAACAGAAGTTCTTCACTATTCCATTTCTTGTATGAAATGACAGGAAGATGACTCAATAGGGGAATATAGTTGATACATTTTTATCTCATAAAAATGCATCACTAAGAGTCAAAATAAATAAACGTGATGGAGGAACTGTGATCAGTTCTTTGGTTCAGTACGTCACCTTTGCAATGATGATGTCCAGCTGCTCTATGAGGTGAATGTGAGATATTTACAAAGAAAGCTATTCGATCTCACATCGCAGTTTGCAGATTCATTGTATGTAATTGGCTAACTCTTCACGATCCTACTCTACCAATTTCTTAAAATCTCTTAAAAAAGCCCAGAGCATCTTCTCTCGCCACCCCTTTTTCTTCCAGTCATTTGCCGAGTTGGGGAACAACTCTCCTACCTCTTTGAATGAAGGTTCGTGCGCATATATGAATAATACATTCTCGTTACCATCGGCCTCTTGCGCTTTTCTAACCGTCTCAATAGCGGCCTCTACGGACACGCCCATTGCCGGATCGAAAAAAGGCTCGTTCGCAGGTCTTCCTCTAGACTTCTGCAGCCTTTCGAGAATAAGGCCTGGGCAAGGGTATAAAGAGGCTGGTGAGATCGGGTGGCTGATTGATTCAGGTAGAGGTAGGTAGCGGGAAGGTCTCATTTCACTGGAGTGGTGGCATAAATCCCCTCCCATGAATATGAAGGTGTCTGGATGCACACTCGTGCGAGCCAGGGCTCCCAAATGGCCTACGGCGTGACCAGGAGTATCAAGTAAATAAAATGAACCGTCCCCAAAGAAGTCGACGGCATCAAACTGCCCAATCTTAAAAGAATGGTCGAAATTGACCTCCCGTATCTCTCTCCCTCTGGGTTAAATTTATCGTCAGTATGGTTGGCGAGAATGACCTCCGGCTACGTGACCACTCAGGAGCACATACCTGAAATCGGATTCCCTGACAGGTGATTGTTCCCCAGCCGGATAAGCTGGCAAAAAAGCGTTTTTGAAACCAGGCCCGACTACAATTTGTGTGGAAGAGGGGAATATTGATGGATCTCCAAGATGGTCCCAATGCCAATGGCTGTACAAGGGTTAGAAAGGTACATGGCTATTGAAGGATTAAGAATGAACAAGCCTCCATATTATACTATTGATGGATTTCAAATCCACGCCATGACTCTGCAATACTTCTGGCACGCCAACTTCCGCTTTGATTTCGTACCCATTGGTTCTGAGTGAATTGGCGACGATGGGGGCGTAGTTTCCCCAATCCGTTGCTATGCTTAGATCGAAGAGCGCTTTCTTTCCAGTTGCGGACTCAACGAGGAAAGAGAACGATGGCATCGTCGGAATATGATCGAAGCCCTGCATAGGAGGTGCCATGAGCCGTGAGGTAGGGATACGTGAAATCGTGGAGCCGGTATCAACGACCCGCACATTGGCCACCTGACCACCGGGAACATTGAAAGTAGCCATGTTGCAGTCCCAACAGAAAATCTTTCAAAGAAGTTTCACCAACAAACAGCAAGTGGAATGTGTCTTTCACCTCCCCCAAGCAAATCCGCTTTGTACCGAGTGGTATTGGAAGTCTAAATAACCAGTGGGGGCATCGGACGTCAAGCCCGAGACCGCTCAAGATTTGAGCGCCCCCGGAGCAAGCGAAATCGCAAACTGGAGCGATATCGCCTAATTCCCAACATTAGCCAGCCGACCCACTAGCAATACATCAGCTAGAGGCCAGCAGACACCACCGTCACCTCAGATGATGCCCCAAATTCAAATCCAAGACGAACCGTTCAGCTTTTGAAGAAAAATCTAGGTAGTAAAGGATCGCTTGCTTTATCTCCTACAGGTTTATTAAGTATCGAGGACGTGGTGATCTTTTTGATAAAACAAAGTATCGAAACCCTACTAGTGAAGCATGGCTATAGCAATCTAAATTACAAGTGAGGCTGCTACAGGAGTAAATATGAAATGATCAAAAGACCTGGTTTCTAGTGGTATCATTGCTACTAGTATTCATTTCCATATCGCCTTGCTCATACCGACAGCCCCGTATTATGCCCCCTCGAAATCGTCATCTACTGGGAGCAGAGACTCCTGAAGTAACGTGGGGTCAGTTTCCTCAAACGGGTCATCCCCAATGATGAGATCAAGACCAAATCGCATCAGGTCTCTCATAGCCTCAGCTTCGGTGTAGTCGCTAGGTCTCTCACGGAGAACCTCCTCGCTGAATCGCCCGCGAGCTCGCCAAATAGACTCAATGGCAATATTTGCCGACATCCTAGCTCTCACGGACGGAGCACCAGGAGTGTTCTGACTTGTGCCTATGCGACTTAGGTAGGTGATGATCTCACGGAGGCGCGCCCAGCTGTCGTTTTCCAGTTCCGACTGGGAGTTGAAGAGCATCCAGGCCTGGCCTATAGAGTTTTGGATAAGACCGCCATCGAGGTTCTCAGAATACGCAAGAAGTCTAAGTAGTATATGTGCAGCGTACACAACAGACGTCCTGAGTATGATAGTCCAAATATGAGGAGCTGACCGAACTGGGGCGGCTTGGGCTGCCAGGTCTATGATTTTCGTGGAGTATGTTTCAACCTTGGATAGATGATCAGCCGCTCTATTCTCGATACGGAGATCACTTCTATCCAGTTGGTCATCCGTAAACACAAATGACTGCAATTGAAGCTTGACTCTGAGCAAGGCTATAGCCGTATGTGTCGTCATATCCGGTGCGAGTTCAATCTCTAGCTCCTGCAGTCCCTTTTCTAGAATTTTGATGATTCCGAGGCTACCGTGGACTAGTCCCGAAGTCGTGGCATCACTGTTTCCTAATGTGTTGCAAATGTTATAGCTGTGGTAAGCAATTCTCAAATGTTGTTCGAGTTGTTTGGGTAATCTGCTGGAGGTCCGACCGTCTAACGCAGAAGCAATTGTATTGTCTACAGGGACAGTTGATGGGACACCCAATTCGCTTGCAAGCCTATCATTTTTAACTCGTCAACAAAATAACAGGATCGATTCAATGGGCGGCTCTTACAATTGGTTCACGATGAAACAGCCAATCCAAGCCTTTCGGAACGCCTGAATTCCCGCGTCATCAAGACGGTCATTATACATGAAGTCCGAGAAGTGATGAGGACGGTGTATCCCGGCCCTCAATGCAGTATGTACCGCAAGGCCAGAATAACTCCAGGATGGGTCATTTCGGGTCGCCTGGAATGGAAAAGGCCACCAGCAAAGGAGTAGAAGAGCCTGGACGGTCCCCAAGGCATGTTCAACGGCCCCATCCAAGTCGCTAGCAAGAAGACGGATATGAGGGTGCAATTGGATATACAGCTGCTGATGATTCTCAGTACTCTTCGAGCCAATAGCGATAACGACCCAGAAAAGGAATTTGCATCGGTTGTAGCCTCGAACAAAGTACAGCAGATCCGGTAAGATCGGAAAGTCTTCATGGCAAAATGAGAAGAAGCTGATGAAATTGTTAGATACTTGAAGCTTGCCTCTGAATAACTCACTTACGCCGTAATTATTTCTGCTATTGCGGCTGGTGAGACTTCTATCTCGCCAATTCGTTGAGTCACAAACGCTGAGCTTGGAACAGCAGAGCTATATTCCGGGTACGCTGAGCTGGAGACTAGAGACGCTCGTGGTTGTTCAGTGGGAGATCCCAGAAGATTGTCTTCTGGTGCGGCACTGGCATTCGAAGTGGAAGCAAATGAAGTAGCCTTGATCTCTCTCAGCTCCTTCTCCAATTCCTCTGCTCGCCTTTGATTAAGTGTCAGAACAAGACTAGATCATTTGGACGATTATGATTAAATTGAAACATACTTTCGTTTAGCAGTTCTTTGAAACGAAGGATCAATGAAGCATCTCAATCCTTTTTTGCCACATCTCGAACACGCGGCAGGGAAAAGCTCTTTGGCGTCGCATCTCACCTAAGTTCACATTAGCGCTAAAATCACAAGACGCATTAATTGTTCTGGACTGTTCATGCTCTGCAATAATGCCAAGTATATTCTCTCGTAGACACGAAAGGGCGGAAGAACTTACTTTCATTTGGCGACAATTGACGCATGTCGCAACTTTGGCCCGGCTACTCATATTTTCAATAGCAAACGGGCAAGTCCGAGACGGGCCTAAGGGCTCTGTGATGAGCCTGAAGTAGGCCTTGAATTAACCCGTGTCCTTTCTCTTGGCGCGATAAGACACGGGACCTCAAGGGCTGCCCAGAAAGCGGGCAGACGATTACAAAAGAACAAATAAGTGGTAAGATTTGAATTGGCCAAGTGTAATTAATACAGCGACGTCGGCAAGTCATTGGGAAGAAGGAGGCTGCAATCGGCCAGAAAACAGCGACTTCAATCCAGCCCGTCAAGTGGAAGCTGTTGCTTAGGTAATAGAGTCTAGACCAGTAAGGTTAGAGGATTTATCAACAACTACCTTCAATTATTTCCGTTAAATGAACATATTCTCTTACTGTCTATCTAAACCTGTCTATTTACAACACCCTAAATCCATGTTCAATACGGTCCTTTGAGTATGATCTCAAGGGGACAAGGGCTCGCTCTGCAACTGCTTGATGACATCCTCCCACCCGTCGTTCTTTCCAAAGAGCTGTACCTCCGTAGAGCATTTGGTTCCGACTTGGGGTAGCTCGCCACGAAGGAAATATGCCCGGATGGCCTTGGCGGTGCATAAAGAGGCTTGGGGTAAAGAGTCATGCTGCATCATCAGGTTAACACAGAGTGAAAAGAGAAAAGGAGGGGAAGTCACTTACTCCATAGCTATCCTGGTGCAAGAGGACGCCCTCGAGAGTTTCGCTGACATTCTTCGCTGAAACCAGTGGCGTGACAGGATCGTAAGTGTTTCCAATTACCAGCACTGGCGTCTTCGTCTTGACTTTGAAGTCACCACTGTATCGTTCCTTGGCCTTGAACTTCCAGTTGGCGCATGTCATAGGGACCTGGATACTTGCATCTCCCCCGATTCGGCTCTTCTGCATACGGGCCTTCAATGTGGGCAGCATGTTGTGCAATGACGCACTGTCGATGAACATGTCGCTACACTTGATTCCGGGTAGCGAATGGTCTGGCAGCGCGGCCTTGATAATCTCAGTTTGATTGTCCGCTCGGGAGTAGAGGCCGCGAGCCTGCTCGGAACTGAATGTACCCTCGGCTTTCAAGATATCTATGAACGCATTCAACCTCTGCGCTAGCTCGGGCCATCTGCTCCTGGTTGAGTCATCGGTAAGAATGGTCGTGATGATCGCCTCAATCTCTTTGGCAAGCGCGGGCCAAGTTTGTGGGAAATATAATCGACTGTATATATTTCCCTTGACAGATGTATAAGTCCACTCTGGTACTTGGTTCGGAAGGTGTCGATTGGGATTTGGAATCGGGAAAGCCTTGAGGATATCTAGCAAGCCGTAAAGAGATTCTTCTAGCTCGGTGGCCGTCATATTCTGGGCAAGCGGGCAAGCGGTTGGGTTCTCGACGCAACCTCGACAGAATCCCGAGAATGCTGCGTCGGCATCAGAAAACAGCTCGATTTCCCTGTTCATAATCTGTGAGCCTAGCTGAAATCAACAACGGACCTTCCATGATTCCTTACTGATTATGATAATATTCGAAAGGGTTAACAACGCCATCGAGAATAATCTTGTCCATTCGGTCCGGAAACATCGCGACGGCTGTAGCACCCAGGAGAGTGCCGTATGAAACACCTACTCAGTCAGCAGATTAGATGCGGGATTCTTTCTGAATGGAATCATTGAACAGTGCTCCAACGCACCCCAGTATCGCAAAAGACCATCCTCTTTCAAGGCATCGACAATTTGCATCATATCCCTGGCCACAAAGGCTGTGCCAATCAAGCTTCCCGTCTCATTCTGCTTTTTCGCACAATCTTCGCTCAAAACAATGCTGGCAGACCAATCTTGGCCCAGAGCAAATTCGTGTGAATATCCCGCGATGAATGGAGGCGCGGCGGCTAAACTGACGGGGTCATCGTAGCACATGAAACGTATCGGCGAGCCCTTGGTTCCTCTGCGAGAATTAGAATCAGAAAACAAGTTTGGACGCTCGAGCCTGTTGTCTCATACCTGGGATCGAAAGTAATAAGATCGTGATAACCTCCAGTCGCTCTGGAAATTTCGAAGCAAAGTTAGCCAACATGGACCGATGTAATCAACTGCATTTTTTTAGGTAGACACGGCGTTCGATTACTCACGCTTGCATTCGCTGGGCGTAGGCCCCAAGATCCGGGCCGCACGGTGAACCAGGACCGCCGCAGTTGAAGATGATGCTGCCCTTTCGTTGCTCCACCGGAACAGCTGCTTCGACCCGATACACGGCAATGTCCAGCTTTTCTGAAGACTCGGTGTTGGTGTAGTCAAGAGGTACTTTCAGCGTAGAACATTGCATCGGCAGAGTCGCGTACGTCAAGATTTCCTTGGGGCATTCGGACCAACGAATTGGGGATTCGTTGTCGGCGCGTGTGATATGGTGCGGGCTACCATGAGCCAATCGCCCAAGGAGGGGGATAGATGCCAGAAATAAGCGCGGAAGAAACATTTTCGAATGTAAATGCCACGATGGCTGTCTAGAAGCATGGTGGAAGATGAAGTGTGCGGCATCCTCTCTTCAAATACTCCTTCTGCCGCTTACTCCAGTCGCATTTGCCCCTTGTTTTTGGGTAAGGCGCTCATTGATCTTCAGTGCTTATGCAAATGGAGGTTCCATAGCCACGTTTCCTCATCCTAGAATTAGAATCGTCGCGCACAGCCGAGTTTCGCGGAGATGCCCACCCAGGGGACTTGGTTGGCTGTCTCCTCCAACAAAGGCTGGGCCAATGCGTTTGACTACGCTCAATCGCATGGTCTTGCCCAATTAGGTAGCAGAATTTTCAACATTCTCCAGACGTTAACTTGACGGATTCATTCAACTACTGCGGCTTGAGCGAACCGGCGAATCACAGCCTCGTCCTCCAGCTTGGCAATTCACCAACTCATGTACCTCCCCACAAGACCCCTGTTGATTATATTTGATGTGATGATATTATGCCTAATTTAGCTGGATAAGCGACTGCAGGGCTGGCTAAGCTTCTTGATGGTCTCTTAACTCTCCTTGTCAAGGACACATGTACCGACCCGCACCTAATAAGAATGCATTAGCATCAGCATGAGACCTCTGCGAAAGAAGAAGCAAAGCCTCATGGGTCAATTAATGACGTCAGTTACCGTCAAACCTGAAGAACAGTAGTTAAAGGAGCTTGTCGTCATCCGAACTTCACTACCAATTGACATATTTGGGGCAGCTTGGTTGCTAGAGTAAAAAAGATGATGAAGCCATTTCACGGACTTTTGCATTTTGTTATCATAAATCATGCGGTACAATCAACATATGAGCGCGATCATAAGAGAGATGAAGAAAGAAGACGTAGGTGGAAGTGGTGTTCAATAATCTCAGGCTTCAGCTGGTAAATCTGGCTACCTACCTACCCTAAACATCACCATTGGTAGGTAGACATGCTCAGACTACCTACATACAATAGTCGCACGCATAATTTGGGAAAAGCTCTTTACTCTGGCCAGTAAGGCTTCCTCGTGGCTTAGGTCTTGTGCATACTCTTGTTGGATAGAATAACTATTTTACTTTTGAATACTTCCGTAGTTTCTAGTTGTGTGTTCCGGTGATGCTGTCGCAGGCATCTGAACAACTCTCACTCATGTCACAAGTCTCTTCAGAAGCAATCAACACTGATAACTTGAAAGTAGAAAATTAAATGATAGTATTATCTAAGGAGCGTCGTATTGATTATGATAACTGAATATAATAAGGAAGGAAGGAAAGAAGGAAGGAAATTGCCATGCATGAACGAGATATGTATCAGTCCATTGTCCGCTGCCCAGTTTATAGATCTCTTAGTCTATGCGTTTATCCACAGCCTTCTACTGTGTTCCAGAGATGATAACATTAGGGGCGACGCAGTAGGGGCTCTGGTTCTGCTGGTCGAACTTGCAAATGGTCTTTGGGGGGCAGTTGCCAGCAAACTATTACTCTGAGTTAGCATTTTCCATCTTACCCTCAGTGGCCATGGGAAACTCTTTGGAGACTTCTCAACTTACCACCCAGGTGCCGCTGGTGTTGCAAACCTGCCAGCCTTGATTATCGGGGGTGCAGGAGTAGGTTGCAGGGGTGCACTGCTGACCGGAACCCTGAGGGAGGGCAGAAGCGACGACAGCGAGGGAAGCAGCGGTGACAGTGAAGGCCTTCATTTTGAAATGAGTTGTAAGAGGTTGGAAGTTGTTGTTTGTTGGTGGTTGTGGATGTAGTAGATTGAGTGTGTGAAATTGTTGTGATTGTGATGTGATTGATGAGAAAAGACATGGCAAGAGGCGGATGGTCATGCCATTTTATAGATCATGGGTGCCAACAGATTCTCATGCATTCCTAAACACATTGATACCTATCATACGCAATCGCGTGAAGTGTTGGGACAACAGGTGTAGGTCGGCCCCTTTGGCCCTCGTATCAGTTCTTGGTTCTAGCCTCAGCCTCAGTGGTTGCTCGTAATGCATCATTCGGCCCGGAGAACGGTCATCTTGCCATCTCGATTTGGACTAAACCTTTCTAGTTGACATCATATTCTCCCTGAGTACGATGACACATAGGGGATAGCGCGGGAGCTACATGAAGTCAACGGCTGTTGCTGTGGTATGGAGACGCCGCTGGACAAACCGTTGTGGCTTGAAGGTTCAGACTACAAAGCATTCGGCCCATTCTCTGGAAAAGTCTTCGTCTACGTACCCCAACTCTTACACCGCCACCTCTATATGTCAACCAATGAGAAGTTGGCTCCGGTGAAGCCGAGTTATGGAGGCACAGCCTTACGAGCCCACCATCACTTAGTCCCGCGCATAGATCTGGGATCGAACGGCCTATACATTCCCCCGGATGCGAATGCGGAGATCAACTGGGCTGAAGTGGAGAATCAAATTCGGCCCTCATTCTAAGAATAGATTCTAGACTTTGTGACGCGTCCGGCGCCGCCGTAACTTCGATGGCACCCTCCCGTTGCATCACCTCCGCGGCCAAACAAGACTACCAACGGCGCAGGATGAGCCTCTGATTTGAACCTACGCTTATAGACTAACGGCAACACCGCACGTCGCTTGCGGCCTTGGAGGCAAGTTCGCAACTGGGCAAATATTTGACTTCTTTGCTCAGGTTGAAGTCATTTGGACTCTCTGATTTGCCTAGTAAGATTAAGTACCGCGATTGTCCTACTCTTCGCCTTTCACAACCTTGATGGTGACCTGCTTATCCTCTGCATAGACACGCAGTCCCATAACACACACGGGATTCCATGGTAGCCTTCCTTCCTTGTCATCTGAGTCATCATCCTTTTCGTCGTCGTCGTCATCATCATCGTCGTCCTCCTCATCGCTCTTGCCTTCCTTCTCCTTCTCCTCCTTCTGCTTCTGCTTCTCCTCTTCCTCTTTCTTCTCCTTTTCCAGTGACCCTTCTTCTTTCTTTTCCTCCTCTTTGTCGCCCTCGCTGGCATTTGGAGAGGTCTGTGCCGCAGATTCAGCTTCTGTCTTGTCCTTTGCATCTGGTTCAGTTTCCGCCTTCTCATTCTTTGCGGGGGCCTCTTCCTTCTTGTTCTCATCTTCGCCATTTCTTTTCTCATCTTCGGCCTTCTTCTTCTCATTCTTCTCAAGCTGTGCCTGCATGACTGCCATGGCGGCTTGCATTTTCTCCATTGCCTCCTTCATCTCGCTATTCTCTCCTTCCTTCTTCGCCTCCTTCTTCTTTTTCTCCTTCTTCTTTGCCTTCTCTTCTTCCATTTTCTTGATATGTACCTCATCCTCATCAAGCACCCCGACCTTCGCGTGAGCGATATCGTATTGGATACCCTGTTGCTGAAGCTTAACAGGGTTCCTCGTTGCATACTCCTTAATAACATCCTCCACTGGGCGCTTCCAACCACACTCTTGGGCAAGGACCTTGGGGATGACCTCGTAAGTTCCAGGCTTGAGGTGTACCTCACAGTTGACGGAACGGCTATCCTTGATGACCTTGTTGGACCTAGCTTCCGCGACTTTCTTCTCAGATCCAGAAGCACGAACAATGAATTCCAAGCAATACCCGTACCGGCCATCAAGGCCGCGGAAATATCGCTCGTCAAGCTAAGTAACCAAAATTGTTAGCCAAACTCTCCGATTATGAATCAAGATCGCTGTTGCTGGAACCATAGGTCGTACTTTTGATAGAACAATTACCACGATACCTTCTTGCTCAACCTCGACAATGAACTTGGTCTTGAGGAATCCTGGAACCCAGGCGATCGGGACACTCGTCCATTGCTGAGCAACAGTCCACCTCTCATCGAAAAGGCGTGTCCGATGGAGCCACTTGAAATTGCTCAGCATATCCTCGAGGGTCATCCAGAAAACGCCATCGTCGCCAAATTCATGACGGAGCTTCCTGATCATTTCTCCATTCCACTCCTTAGATCCATCGGACCAAGGGCCATGCCACTCGCCCAATCCTGAACCGTAATTTCGGCCCCAGGGATTTCTATAAAATTGTAATTAGCCTTGACTCCATGGAGCTTCTAAAATGCGATGAAAAAGAATACTGACCTGATCTTGAGAAGCTTTACCCGCTTTCCTCTTTCATCTTCAACCTCAACCGCCCGCACGATGGCATACGCGTGGTTCAGAACAATACCGTTGTGCTCCGTCGCCTCAGCATTATAGCCAGCTGAGAGGCCATACACGAACTCGCCATGGTCCTGATCGACCTGGACGAGCTCCCGCCAGAGCTTGTCCTTGCGAAGCACACGACTGGCGAGACTGCAGCTCGTGACTCCTCCGGTAAGGTCTTCAACCGCATCCCCGACCCAACCGCCCCAAATGGCCTGGTAGTCACCATGGATTTTGGCAAACTGTGAGAAAAGCACTGTCAGCTTTCAATGTCAGAGAACGATGGGTCATGGTAGGGAACCTACAGCCTTTTCGAGCAGGGGCAGCCACGTCTCATTTTCATCCTCACACTTGCCACAGTATAGAGCCTCCGAACCGGTCTGGTAGCGTTTCCTCCACTGCCTCGCCTGCTTGCCGCTGGCATCGTAGTCCCTGCTCCTAGTATAGTCCTTATCATTCAAGTAGAGGTTATCATCAATGACGGTCGGAACCCACTCTCCATCCCTGAAGAACACGAAGCCATACACGCCGCACTCCTCGTCACGGGCTACACAGACCTTGTTCATCAGATCCTTCCGGTGGGCCACGGTTCCGATCCCAGCGAGCCACCAGCAGTTCCCGACGCGGCCCTGCATGATATCAGACCCGGAGAACCCATCGACTGTGAACTGAGGGTTCTCGAAGATCCACGGCACGCGATGGACGGAGCCCGGTCGTGTGGGCGGTGCCTCGGGCTCCGTGTCGGGCCGCACGAGACCGTGGATGCAGTCGTCCGTCGACAGGTAGAAGTCGCTCTCGAGGTCAAATTCCGGGTCACAGAAGCTGCTGTTGATGCTCTCGCAGTGCTCGACCGTCTCCCTGACCATCTCGATGCACTTGGAGCGGGCGAGCTCATAGCTCCGGGCGGCGTTGCGGACCCGGGCCGAGGCGGGCACGAACTCCGGGTCGATGGTCTTGTAGAGCTCGCGGGGGAAGATGGAGGTGATCTTGCCGGGAGTCCTGTGGTGGAACCGTTGCCAGAAACGGGAGATGTGTGCCTGGGGGTGCTCTTTGGCAGACCGCTTAGGAGCGGTGGAGGTAGATGTTTCTTCAGACATGGCTGTTGGATTGAGAGGAGTGATGATTCGAAAGGTTCAAAGATATTTCTTTGTCAAGGTTTGAAGGAGCGGGAGTTCTGGCAAATTTATAGATGACGTGGACATCAGCTGAGAAGGAACACGGAGAGCTCTTCAAGCCAACATGCATACGCATCTTCACGTAAGAGGCCAACCCAGACCCATCAGCTTGGCGCTTGACCAACAGAAGACATCGTTAGGCGACGGCCTTTGCATTAGTTGGTTGGTCCAGCAGCCTATCAGAACCCTGTCTGTTTGCCTCGTTGGGCCTCCTCATCCAACAACCGGTAGGATGAGCCAGTAATGATGGACCATCTGTAGAGCATGCTTTGTAATGATTCAGGGCTGAAGAGGCACCTGTTCAATCTCGAGCTGCATTAATCAGAAGTTGGCGCTTACTCAGATCATCAGATGCAGGTGATCTGCGGCTAACGGCAGCTTGAGCCGACACCAGGACCCCAAAAAGGCACCAAAAATCGCTTACCGGCCGTCCATTCTCTAGCCTACCTTTGAGCACCAGTCCACCACTAGCTGAGTCTGGATGCAACCAGGCAGCTACGTATCCACGTTACCGTATAAAATGTCACGCGAGGCCTACCACTGGGGGAGGATGGTGAGAAATTATTCTGCCTTGCATCGCCTTGCATGGTTACCCGCTTTTCTGATGCTGAGCGCGTTATGTTACCGCCTACGGAAATCATGGCGCGATGGTGCACGTTGTGACGTTACTGCCTAGGCTGTTGGTCGATATGGTCGGGATAACCACCACGGATAACATAGACTGGAAGTCACAGTTTGAACCAACCAGATATCGTGACTGGTAAATACCGCTTGGCATCAAGTAAATCGATAATGCAGCACATGAGTGAGACACACGGGAAACTGCTCTGCAGTAAGGTCATCTTGGAATAGGTGTCGTAGCCTTGTCTGAAATGGAGAGTCAGTAACAAATGTTCGGAGACCCAACACACTTTCTTTGAAGTCCGAAGAGGGGGAGCCTTTTGAAGCTGGCTTGGAAAGAGACCATTACCAAGATAGGCACTTTCACGAGTCTATCAAGTGAGCGCAAGTCATGATATGAAACCTATCTTGCAACTGGTCTTTTACGTACCCGATTATGTACGAGGCAAAGTGGTGACAATCGCAAAGTTTGTTTGAACAGAAGTTAAAGAGAGAAAAGAAAATTTTGAGACAGATCGAGCCCTATGGCGGTCATATTCGAAGCGTCTCTCCTCATGCGACGTTTGTGCTTGACTCAGAAGCAAGATTCGGTAGGTCCGTCGTCACCGAGTTCCGGGCGAATGGTTTAGTGGTATAATACTCCCTTAGCATGTTCTCTTCTCTGAGCTTGAGCTTCCTGGGAGTGGTCCAGGGTTCGATTCCCTGTTCGTCCAGTCCAAGTCCTTCAATCTTAAATTTACCTTTTTGTCAATTCACGTAATGGAAAAAGGAGAACCTACCACTTACTTGATGGATGGAGTTTGAAGGTTGCTGAGATTTGTGGATGTTTCGTGGTAAAAGCAAGGATTGAGAGAGGGGTAGTTGGTGTGCTGTACTCCGATGTCACCGGCCAAGCGACTGACACAAAACATGGCACATCAATGCTCTTTTCAGGCAAGTCAAAAACCCCAATCTCTTGGTAATAATACTACAGATAATAGTACTTTAGCTATTCTATATTATTTAACTCTATATTGTGTCTATTACTATATTAATTGCATTGATATTGTGTTAAAACCCACCACTAGAGGTTATGTGCCATGTTCTTTGTCAGTCGCTTGTCGACTTCTAGATGCGCCCAATGTTTACACTAAAAGAAGCCGTTGGATGACTAAGCCACGCGTTCGCGGCAGGCAGCGCGGGGCCGTGTTCCGCTATGCCTAAAACGTCGTGGGAAGCCAAAACATTCCCCATTCCCGCCACTTTGTCTCAGACAACGGATGGAGAAAGACCGTTTTTAGATCCAGCAGTATTCACATCTATCTACCATTCACGTCCTTCGCCGCATCGGCGTAAACTGGCCACAGCAGCCGCATCCGTCGTCATGGATGCTGAGGCCACTGCAACGGCCAAACTGGCTGTGCTGATCGATGCAGACAATGCGCAGCCCAAGATAGCGAGTCTGGTGCTTGCCGAGATCGCCAAGTACGGCACTGCCTTTGTGAAACGGGCTTATGGTGATTGGACCACCAGCAACTTGAACGGCTGGAAGGAGCAACTTCTCTCCAACTCGATCCAGCCTATCCAGCAGTTTGGCTATACGCAGGGCAAGAACTCCACCGACGCCGCCATGGTCATTGACGCCATGGACCTCCTGTATACCAACAGATTTGACGGCTTTTGTATCGTCTCGAGCGACAGTGACTTCACTCGCCTGGCCTCGCGAATCCGTGAGTCTGGTCTGGTCGTCTACGGCTTTGGGGAGCGTAAGACACCCAAGCCTCTAGTCACCGCTTGTGACAAGTTTATCTATACCGAAAACCTCTCCGCGGATCTTAGAACTGCCCCGGCCCTTCCACCTAGCGCTGCCCCTGGAGATCTCATTAGTCGAGATCTCATGAGCCGAGACCTCACAACCCAAGACCTCATATCCCGCAAGCGCCCTCACAACGCGATCTCGAAGAAGGACCCGGAGGATCTGGACTCAGAAAGAAGCTTCATATATAAGGCCATAGAAGCTGAATCTGATGACGAAGGCTGGGCCTCGCTCGCTCAAGTTGGAGGTTTGATCAATAAGCGGCATCCTGACTTCGATCCTCGTAGCTTTGGTTACCTAAAGCTCAGCCACCTTCTCCAGGACGATCCTGCAGTGGAAACGAAGAAAAGCATCCCTGGAGTAGGAAAGCCCCCAGTTGTGTTTGTACGTATGTTAAGACTGCTCTAGCACATTTTAGGATCCGACAATTATTGCCAGAGTTATCAACGAAGCTATTCCGGGGAAAAGATGCCATTTTGAGCCTCTTTTATTGGCTAAAGGGACTTTGATGCACAGCAAGTTGGCCCATGTAGACGATAATTAATCCCATATTTTCCGTGATGGTTATGAGGACAATAATTAAACCAATATTTTCCATGACGGTTGTGAGGACAATAAATTTCCGTGATACTTGTCAGGACAATAATTAATCGCGTATTCTCCGTGACTATTATGATGATACTCGTAGGTTGGAGCGTGAGATACTGATATTTAAGCACAAAGCTTTCTATTTATTCTCCATTCAAAAGACGAAGATGCCTCCGTCACTTCGTTCTGTATCTGTCCAAGCCCGGAGGTGCTCTCTCAAGGTGATAGCATGAAGCAGTCTATCTGAACCTCGTTTCTTTGCGACATTACCTCAACACAATCACGGGAAATACAATTAATGTCGGGGTTAGTTATCTAGATGAAGCCCTTAATCGAGAGATAACCCCCACGAATCTCCTCAAGTTCGACCCATCATTCTCTCTCTCCGTCACCATCGAGGTCTTGGGCGGAATCACGCAAGATAAGTCTCCGAAATCTGTCGGTCGGCGATTCGCCAAGCATCAGGCCCCAGCACACGTAGGTATATTTATGCTTCAGGTGACATTTTTACTCGTCCTCGTGATGAATTACGTCGTATTTCTGCTAGGCTCGCTTATTGTAAGCGAGATCCGACAATATGCAGTGCGATTATACCACCCCGTCTACAGTCAACAAAATTATCAGCACGCTTATATAGGTAACTATAACTGGAGTATCCAAATCGCTCTCATGTCGCCTTTTCGGTCTTTAGTTGCCTTGCCTATTCGTCATTGATTCCATAACCACGGCGCCTCGGAACAGGCTCATTACACAGAACCTCAAGTTTGCGTCACGAAGCCGTTCCCGGTGAGAGATCGATCTTCTAGGGCGACCCAACACCGTCAGCCAACAAAGTCTCAAAGCTGTACAGTTGATGAAACATCATGGTTCATCTATGGAGCCTTGTGACGTTCATTGCATTGGTTGCAACTGTCATCTCGCCGGTAGCGGCAGACGGCCAAGGCTCCTTCGTCTGGGACCCTCCCTACGAAAACGAAGCAAATGTGTATGCTAGGCTTATAGAACTTCAGCACGCTGGATCTAGCAATGGCAAAATACTAGCCACTTGGGAGCATTGGTATGCCAATACCACCGGGAATGCTGCGTACCCAAACGGCACTGAGGGTAGCTTCATCATTCGCGAGAGTGAAGATGGCGGCGAGACCTGGAACACTTTGACAACCATCTTCGACACGCAAAAAGGGCCTGGCCATCCCTGTGCCCGCTTTTGGCAACCATTCTTCTTCGAGTTCCCTCGCCAGATTGGTGACTATCCGGAAGGCACACTGCTCCTAGTCGGCAACCTTGTGCCTACCAACAAATCATTCACAGAGTTCTTCACCTGGAGATCCAGCGACCATGGACGCACTTGGAATCCCGTGGGGGCTTGGCAAGAAGGCGGCACGACGAAAGCCGGGATCTGGGAACCTTTCCTTTACCTGGATGGAGATGGGTCACTCGTGGCTGCATTCTCAGACGAGAGAAACGCCACAACCCACAGCCAGATGCTTGTTCAAGTCGTATCAATTGATGGCGGAGATACCTGGGGAGACGTTATCCCTACAGTAGCGAGCGACGTTCAGACAGATCGCCCCGGAATGCCAACTGTTACGCTGATGGATAATGGCGAGTATTTGATGGCCTACGAGATTTGTGGACGGGATCCATTAAACTGTCCCGTCTACGTGAAAACGTCACCCGATGGCATTACGTGGGATAAGAATGATCTAGGCACTGCTGTGGTATCTGAGGACGGGCGCTATCTTGGATCCAGTCCTTACACACTCTGGGACCCGTCCACGAAGCAGTTGCTTCTTGCTGGGCATAATACATGGGACACAACTACTAACACAAAAACAGCCGAAGCTCAACGTAGTATATACATCAACAAAAACTATGGTGTTGGTAACTGGTCTTGGGCTCCCTCTCCCTGGGCGGTCAGCTATGCTTCGTCGGCGTGCAACTCCAACTACAGCCCTCACATGCTTCTTCGTTCGAACGGAACCATCCGTTATACGTCCCCAACCAGCCAAGGTTCTTCTGGATACTGTGCTGTGCGTACTGGAGAGGCACCTATTGGTGTTTTGCCATATGTAGCTGATTTCGCAGCCAATGGTCAACTCGGCTGGATCAACACCGGGGCGGCTGGAAAGGTGGTCTGGTCTGTTTCAGGTGATCAATACAGCTTTGGCACAGTTGGGGATTCTATTTCTGCTTTAGCGATCACAGGATCAACTGGTTGGGCAGACTACACAATCAGTGCTGATGCACAGATTATTGGCAGCAACGGGACTGTAGGCATAGTTGCACGAGTATCTCAGCCAAAGCCCGGTCTTGACCAGTTTTACGGTTACACATTGGCCATCGAAAGCTCTACCGGGAATTTGACTCTATACAAGAACACAGACAACGCCGTCACCTTGGTCTCAATGGCCTTCTCCGGAGGAATTGAACCGGACGTATGGTACTCCATGTCTCTTGCTGTCCAGGGCTCACAATTGACGGCAGCACTGAGCTCGGAAGATTCTGACTCTAACCTGACGTTCACTGTGAGCAACGATAATCATCCATGGGGCATGGCGGGATTAATTGGGAAAGTTGGGGGAGGAAGTTTCAGGAATGTATTTATTGAATAGATGAATACTCATTCTACTTCAACACGGGATTAACCAATTTGATACCTAGTCTATGGAATTACCCCCTGAGAATGATTTAGATACCATGGCTTGGCTAAGATCCCATTATCATAAGAACATAAATACCTGGGGCCGCTCAACCTTCGAAGCATACGGTTTACTTCATTTGCTTCAGAGACCCGCCATTCATCAGCAGAATCGCCTCCTCTCGCATAGGTGCACGGTCACATTCGATCCACTTGTTCACCTCCTTTTGATCTGGGGAGGTATATTTCTCGGTGCGTGATGGCAAGACCCCGGTGCACTCGATCAAGTTGTTGATATGCGGGACACTTAGGATGCTGAGACGAGTATATGTAGCAGCATTCCCTAATGAACCATTGTAAGCTTATGCATTAGAGACCATCCTGTGCCATGTAGCAAGGATTCTATACAAGAATATCAAAGTAACTCACATCACTCCAGACACTATGTCGGTTCTCGGGGTCGGAGAACAGACTTCATAGGGGGATCGATTCTTCATAATTGGCAATAGACACGTTACTGTGAAACTTGAATATCCTCTCTCTGTGCCGAATCAGTCTTCACAGTCTCTCTGTAGAAGTTTGTGCTCCACACGCCCGGTGTTGTCGAGTGAGGATCACCTGCCCTAGCATTGTCCTCGAATCGTTGTTGACCCAATGTATGCACTCCGAGAAGGGTAATCAGGTCGCCCCGGTCAATAGTCTTATCTTCAAAAAGTTTCGATCAGGGGAATCGCATCCCCCGTGGCAAGTGGCAACCTACCCTCTGGAGATGGAGTATGGCTATCGTTGCGACCAACAAATGTACGAATCCGCGAACCTTGGGGGCAAACCACAGCAGCCACGTTGGCTCCCACCTGGATGAGAACTGCCATGCCAGCTCCGTATTTGTGAAACATGTGGTAGTATTCCCAGACTTTATTGTTGATTTCTTCGAGCCCCCGGTTCTCGCTGCGCGCGATCTCGCCGGCGAAGAGAAACGAGCCATCAGCCCCTCCGCCGCCTTTGTCTTTGACTAGGTGCCGGCATCATGGAATCCGAGGCGGATTGCCTGGCGAGCTAACATGTTGCAGCGGCCTGAGGATCCCCTGAAATCTTTGGCCACCTCCTCTGCGACGTATTTCCATACGCAGCAAGTTTCCTTGCGACACTCGCGGCTCCCAAGCGGTCTCGGCGCCTTGTATACGGTGACGGTATCTTGGACCACAGGGCGCCGTGGCATTCTCAAGTATTAGCACGTCTTTGACGAGCCTTCCCGTTGGAGTAAGCTCGTAGTCCCTGAGGTATATGAGGTCCGCTAGCAGTTCCGGGGTGGAAGGGTACCTTTTTTGGATTGAATGAAGCTCTCCCAGAGTGCGCTCCACTCCCGGCTATGCCTGTATGAACAGAGCGGCGTAGAGCAAGATAATGGCGGGAATGATAGTCTTCATTCTGTGTAAGCTATAATGAATAGATCTATCAACGGTTCAGGAATTGGTGAGATGTTGTGAGTGAGCCGATGGAGTGAGTAACATATAAATGTTAGAAAGAGGAATGAACTTGTTCGGTATGAAATAGCAGTTCAAGACCTGGACTATTTATATATCTCAACCGAATGGCATTTTTATTGGATCTTGCCTTTCTATCACGTCCTCTGATACTCTACAGGTGAGCATGCAGCGTGGCTTAGACGGGAACGAAGCTGGACCCAGATGAGCGGAACGAGACTAAGCGAGATTGATGGGACCCAACCTTGGCAGGATGACACTGATGCAATGATACGTCCTTAGAGGATGAAAACCTGCATTGAATATACGCACTTCTGAGAAATCTCTCCTTCTGCAAACAGCTGTGCTGATCAATACCCGCAGGCTGCTGCCAAGTCTGTCTTGATACTGGCAAGATGTCCGGAATTCGAAGAGGCTTGTTCCCGTCTTTGCCCGTATCTCATGGAGCAACTTGACGTGGGAGAGTTTGCCGAAGTATCAATGTAAGCCCTTTGATTATATTAATTTGGATATAACGATATATACGGTATACTGTATGAACTTTAACGCGCCTCACAATGAAACTTGCTCCCGGCACCTCCTCGTCATTGCTTCCCATTCTTTCCCACGGTCATCCAGCGCATTAGAGACCTCTTCAACAAGTCTCACCCCCGAATACCTTTTCCACCACATATCGTCCATAGTGTATAATAACACACCCCAGTGCATGAGGACGGCCAAGCCTAATGGGTCGCCATTTCGTACCTCGTCTAAGAACCCTGAAGAGACTCGAACGATCCACATGACTGCGCAGTGATGTCTCCTGTGAACCTGCTTCAGTCCGTTTATTGCTTCTTCTAATATTGAATGTTTACGGCTCCCCGGATCAGCGGTGGCGTCCAATAGCGAACGAAGCTCTCTGGCATGCGTCCATTCATCATGAATTAAGGATGGCGTTGGCTCAACAATGCAGAACATTAGCGACAATGGACCGTCCAGGATCCATTTGCGACTGGTCTGGACAATATGCGAGATGCCATTCATGTATCCAACAAGCAGTAAAATTGATTCTGCTGCAGGCTTCGGTTGGTCCAATTGACTGGTGGGCAGAAGAGAAGAAACCACCGCACTGGGCATGATCAGAAGACCACATGCGAAGATAGAGTCACAATTAGATGGAGAGATAGTTCGGAGAGCCTCGCCCAAGCCTAAAAGACTTCGGTTCTGGTGTCGCAGTGCGGCGCTCACCAGCGGTTGGGCGGCCGCCGGGTTTTCCATCTCAATTGCCATGTGAAGTAACGTCAATGCCAGCAGGGATTCCATGAGATACTCGTGTCTCAGTGCCTCTTGGCCAACATATTCCCGAAAAAGATCCGCCCCTCTTGGGGTGAAACTGTGACAGGTTCGTGTGCACCAGTGATGCATGAGTGCCACCTCAGACGGCACGGCGTTTGTCTCTTCCAGACTCGGGAATTCAGCTGATGATAAGTTGGATGCCTCTAGTTGTACCCCATCAGGCGAGATTTGCGCTATATCTTCAAGGCTTTGCAACGGCTTGCGGGAGAAGACACAGTCTTCCTCTCGCCTGACGCAATTCGTGCATCGGGGCGCTTTCTCATCGCATTTTACGCGCCTCTTTCGGCACTGGTCACACCCGTACCGTGATTTGCGGTGGGTGCGCTTGATGGGCATTGCGTACTTGGATTAGAATGTGATGTGGCATTCATCCATAAACGAGAACGAGCTTTTAGCATAAAGACGGCGAGGGACCTGTCAACATAAGTCTAATCGGCCCCCTGAATTTAGCGTCTCACTGCCCTGCTCAGCCTCACAGAAGGTGACGTTGACTGGCGCTCCAATTTGTTTCGACGTGACCACGGTGGTCAGCACCTTGATCGCTTTCGCTTTCGCCTATACGGCCATTCTTATTAGTACGAAAAAACTTTATTGGCATGCAGAAGGGTTCAGGGGTCAAATCATGTGGATGGCTTGGGAAGGGCAAGAGTCTCACCCATAGATAGATCAATTATAAGAATCTAGCCAACCTATTGTATACATATCTAGGTGCAGTATCTTCGTTAAGATATTCCCCTTAAGTCCCCCCTCTTGGCATCTAAACCCTTATTATAGCGAGTAAGGAATCCTGGATATCTTTACTACTTTTGATTGCTTGATTGGCGAAAGTATGATCGCTGCGATGTTCTTATCGATGCCCCCTCCTTAAGGGCATAACCCTCGATGGCGACCTCAGCCTACACTCTTCTGTTGATAGCTTTATCGGATATCGGCTTATCGATAGCCGGCCTTATCAATTGACCGGTAGGTCCAGTTAATTATATACTTATCCAACCTTTAGTTAGAACCTTCTAATAGCTAGCTTTTTTATTAATTATTATATATTTATTTAATTTACTGCTTTTTACTTTACTGTACAGCTGCTTATTAAACTATACTAATTAATCTGGAAGACTGAAAAAACTAATAGATCAGATTTAATATATTTATTTTTCTATATATAGTTAATTTTCTATCTAGCTAGGAGAATTATTAAGACTGTCTATAAGAGGATCCAGATATCTTATTACTAACTTTTTCTTTATTCTGCTAATCTATTCTTTATTTATCTATCTAATAAATTCCTTACCCTTCTATTATATTTCTATATATTAGAAATATATCCTATAAGCCTATATATCTATTATAGTAATCTATTATATATTTAATAATCTAGTTATTATACTCCTCAGATCTAATTATCTCTTACCTTTATAGCTTTATTTATTTATTTATTTTAATTTAGCTAGCTCCTACTAAATTAATATCTTAATAAATTAATATATTATTAAATTACTTATTAGACTATTCTTACCTACTTTCTTCTATCTTTTACTTAGTACTAGTTATAACTAACTAATTACTCCTTCCCTTATCTATTAGAATATAAAGTTAAAGATATTATTACTTTTCTATTAATATATTAATATATTAATACATTATTATAATAACTTATTTATTAATAAGCAGAAAAATTAATATATTAAATAATAGGGATAATAATAATATAGCAGATCTAAATCTACTAGATAGTGATTTTCCAATCCCTCCTATTATAAGATAGTATATTAATATACTATCTTAGGGGAATCTAGCTAGCTTTAACCTAGCTATAGTAACTAATATACAGTAAGTATTATATATAGTATATATAATAATACTATAGGATCAGATAGGTTACTACAGCTGGATTCTTTATAAAGTTATATCTAATAAATTCGAGTAATAGAATACTATATAACTTATTAATTATAGAAAACTAATAGAAATAGTTAAATATTTTCTTCTAATTAATAGTATTTTTATTTAGTAAAATAGTAATCAGATTAGAGCTAATATTAAATAAGTATTATTTAAACCCTTTTACCTTTAGACTAAGATAGAGATAGTTAATATTAGTAATAAGTATATAGAGTTCTAAAAGTTACTTATAGATAATAAAGACTTCTATAATAAGATTACTTAAAATTAGTTACTTAAAGATCTAATAGCTAATATATAGAGCTAGTATAATTATTAGATAAATAATATAATTAATTATCTAATATTAACTATTATCCGGGGTAATCTATATAACCTTATTCCGCTAGGAAGTAGTTAAGATTAATATAGGAGTTAAGCTAATAGTAACTAGGGTTATTTAAATAGACTATTAGACTAATAATATATAAGAAGATAATTATATAACCCTGATATTATATTTAATATATATAGTAACCTGTTAATAGATCTAAATATAACCCTAGACCTACTTTTAGATCCTCTTCTAGATCTGCTTTAATATATATAATAAACTATCTATTAAAGTAATTCTGATCTGTAGTTAATTATTATTAATATAAAGAAGTTAACTAACTTATAGAAGCTATATACTGATAAAACAAAGTATAGTAGTAATATATTAGATATATTAGATATAAAGTTACTTATCTTTACTAACTATTATTAAAAAATCAGGATTTATTAATCTGAGTATATAAGTATATTTAAGATTATACTTAAGAGCTAGACAGAAGAGTTTTACTATAACTACCTATATAACTGTAGGTATAGATATAGCGAACTGATAGATAAACTATATATATATATGATAAATAGTATGCTCGAGGGCTATAGGGTAGTTTAAGAGTGATTAAATATCTTTATTTAGTAATAGTTATTCTAGGGAGAGAGGGATAATAGTTTTATTACTTAGAAGTTAATTAATAAATTAGATAATAGATTAACTTATAATAGTATATATAAACTAATATTTATTTATTAATAGCTATTAAGCTAGTAATCTATCTAGGAATAATTATATATATATATAATAGAGTACTTAGTAATTTCTTTAAATACTCAGAACTAAGTATCTCTTACTTAGTACTAATTACTTTATCTTAGTATCTAAGTATATTATATAATCTATATCTAACTTAGCCTAGGGCTAGCCTATAACTAGGGTATAATATAATACTCCCTCTTTATTAGTTTTATCCTTAAAACTATATTCTATAGTCTAGATAAGTTCCTTTTTTTTTCTTTTTATATAAACTCTATCTATTAATTATTATAGCTAAGAGAAAATCTTCTAATTATTATAAAATAAAAGCTTTACTAATAGAAGAATTTAGTATAGATATTATATCTTATTCTTATTATTTAAAGAATAGAT